>JADDOH010004639.1:0-36608 GCA_016648135.1 Agrypnia vestita
TAGGTCCTTACATATGAAATTGGCGTTTAGTATGGGAGGAACATAAAGCCGATTTTTTTTATTATAATATATTTATTTCATCAAAGTATGTACCATTGCTATCTATGCACTTTTGCCATCTCATAGGTAGTTCATCGATCCCTTTACTAAAAAAACCATTCGGACGGGAATCAATAAAATCTTTGAAGGCGGTTTGACTGCCCCATCGGAGTTGAATTTTTTCCTTTGCAAGAAGTTATCCAAATTTCGAAAAAAATGGTAATCTGTTGGGGCAAGGTCCGAAGAGTACGGTGGATGTCATAGACATTCCAATTGAAGCTCCTCTAATTTGGTAGCCGTCTGTTGTGCAGTGTGTGGTCTAGCGTTATCATGAAGCAGCAGTGGCCTAGAGCGATTAACCAGCCTCGGTTGTTTAGCAGCTAGCTTTTCCATCATGGTTTGCAGTTGCTGAAAATAGACATCTGCCGTAATCGTCTGGCCAGATTTAAGAAAGCTGTAGTGAACGACATCAGCACTAGTCCACCAAACGCTCACAAGTAACTTTTTTGGAGTCAATTTTCGCTTGGGGCATGGTTTGGCTGGTTCGGCAGGGTTCAGCCATTGCGATGAGCGCTTCCGATTATCGTACAGGATCCACTTTTCATCAAAGGTAATGATTCGATTTAAAATCCCTTCATTATTGTGCCGGTTGAGTAATGCAACGCAGCAGTCCACGCGCGTTTGTTGATTTGCTTCACTCAATTCGTGAGGTACCCACCTTTCAAGCTTTTTCACCTTACCAATTTACTTCAAGTGGATTAAAACAGTTTTATCACTAACACCGCAGCCTGCAGCTAACTCGGATGTGGTTTGCGATGGATCCGCTTCCACAATAGCCTTCAATTCTTCATTATCAACTTTGGTCTCCGGCCGTCCACGGGGCTTGTTCTGCAGGTCGAAATTTCCAGAACGAAAACGTTGGAACCAAAAACGCACTGTGTTTTCTTTTGCGGCACCGTCGCCATACACATCATTAATTCTTCGAGCCGTTTCTGCAGCACTGGTGCCACGGTGGAACTCGTACTCGTAAATAACGCGATATTTCAAGTTTTTCATTTTGTAAACTGAGTGACGCAAAGAAAAAAACAATTGAGGAAAAAACAAATGAATTATAATTTTCAAAACACAAATACATGAGTAAATAGCTGTATAAATTTGGATTTGGAATTCCTAACCAAAGAGAAGATATTTGAGATCAAATTTGCCAGTACGGCAAAACGCCAATTTCATATGTAAGGACCTAATATAAGCATTGTTATTATAATACTATACAAGTATGTAAATGAGCGCGCCATACTACGAGACATTAAAATAATGTAATGACAATGAAGATTCTCGAATGATATCCGTAGGCCTTCATCTATCACTTGATTGATAATGTCAATATCGAACACGACAATTTGTCTCAAGGCTGGACATTCACTACAAATACATATTTCGGAGTTTTTTTTTTTTTACGAAAATATGGGTTTTTATTATTAATTTATATCAAAATGTATACTCTAGACTGCAATTTTTTTAGGGCAATAACTTAGACAAAACTTTTGTTATTGTGTATTATTAATTATTGTAAATAATGTCCAGTTTATTACTTTTATATAGAAGAAAGAAAAGAAAATAACAAGTTATTGCTGATAGCTGATAATAGTGGCATCCCTTTGCTGATTACGCGCCATGCCACACGGCGCCGCGCTACGCGCAGATAGCTGCCAGTCGGGCTCATTCATAATAGAAATGTTAGACATATTTTTATTATGTTTGTGAAAAGTGCTCGATGATATGAGAATTCAAAGTAAGGTGGAGGACTTATATTATGGACCTGGAATCGATGATTTTATGTAAGTTGAAAAATTTTGCGATTTGTTCATTGCTCTATTTTCAAACACGTTTTACTCGAAACCATGTTTTGAAAATCGGTAACCAAAATATCTCGGAAACCACTGAATCGATCAACTTGAAATTTCTAGTGGTTATTCTATACATCATTTTCTAGTCTTTGTCGTAAGATTTTTTTTAAGTAACTTAGATTTTTTTATCCGTATAATAAACTCGAATTTTCCCCTAAAAAACGCTATTTTAAATTCAAACGTCTGCCATTTTGTCAAAAATCGATATTTTCCAAAACTCCTACGGCAAAGACTAAATAATAGTGTCAAGTTTGATAATATTTTTGTTTTCTTTTATTCTGATAATATTTTTGTTTTCTTTTATTCTGTAAAGAAGAAATGGGAATGGTCACCGCGGAGGACCTTTTTTTTCGGCAGTCGACAGAACTCAAGAACTTTCCGCCAATGTTGAATATTTTTTAGTAAAAAAATTAACGTATTCGTATAAGTATGTGTACTTTCATGTGAAGATAATAAAAATCCCATAATTCATATGTGTTTTCTTAAAAAAATTCACAAAAATTGCCTTTTTTCGCGCTTCGTAAGTAGATATTCCCCCTTAAATGAGCGGTAACGTTTGGCAAGTTATACACCAAAAGCCATCAACCGCTAGTATCAAACCTGAAATATTTACTATATATGTATACTCATGTAGGTAAGAAGGTTTGGATATTATGACATCTGAGTTCGGGGGATATCAGTAGATAATATTTAACATACCTACAAAAAAATGAGTAAGTAAAACGTGTGTTAGTGTTTACGGGTATAAATACCAACACAACGATACAATGTGCCTCGTACGCACGGCTTACACATACTAATTCGATTGTCTTTCATAAATGGAAAGGGGTCTTCTATACATTCATATTAATCATTGTCGGACAGTTTTTTTGAGGTGTTTATTCCGCTAGATGCTTTGAAACTATTTAACAATTTTACCTGATGTCTTATATTTAAACGTCTTACGAGTACTTACATAATTTTTCGTACCTGTATTACATGTTATCTCCCAGAATCCCCCAAACTCAAATGTCACAATATTCAAACCTTCTACAGTGTACATCTAAAAAAATCAGGTTTGATACTATAACGAAAGTCTGGCGGTCGCTGGTTCCTACTCTATTAGGTGCGTGTTCACAGGCATTAGGTTACGAATGCGAATGACTAGATGCCGTATATTCTCTGTATTATTTTAAGAAAAAGACGAATGAAGAACACATATCAAAGAAATGACAAGGCGACTTAAAATGTGGATGTACAGAAGATTGCTTGTAATAGTTGCATGGATAAAACTATGTTGTGGTTTGATGGTGGATGAATGTATGTTAAAATATGTATAATAATGTGTACATATAAAAATGTTAATAATTAAACCATAAAAATGAAGTTTTCATTATAAATTCTCTATACGTAAGAGAATGGACCTGTGTGCTAATTTTTCATTTGATGTCATTCAAACTAATTCAAATTTCTTCTCTGTATAGAAATGGATGCTTCTAGGAACGACAAATTTTCACCCATACTATGTAATATCACCCATACCTTAAATTTTCACCCATATCATATATAATGACGTCACCCATGAGTGATTATACACAAACCCAGCCTTTCGAGCGCCGTTCTTAGCATCTTGGAGAAAAAAATGAATATCGTTTGAAAATAATTCCAAATTTGGTGTAAAATAAATCTGTTTTTCCTTGTAACTTTGCGAAAAAAAATATATAAAGAAAAAAGTAAAAACGCTAAAATACTGGAAAGTAAAAAATTAGAAAATCGTATTTTTTGGATGGAGAATAGATCCATCCTTTACGGAGCCGTGGCTGAAACTGTGAAAATCAAATGAAAGCGAATTTAATTCTGAAGTGCATTACTTCGGAACGTTAATATTCAGCACACTCGATAGCAGCACTCGTGATCTATCGATTGCGAAATTTAAATGTAAAATTGGCCAACGCCTCGCAGAGCAGCGTGCAAAAGTTTAAAAAACGACAAAAAATATCTCTAAGCGAACGCCATTCCGTGGACACGCAATTTGGGAAAAAAATATTTTATACATCCATCGATGGCAAAGCCTCTATTATGATTACAACGTCTGTTATGAGTGCTTTTTTAAAAACTATTTTTCCTTTTAATTTTGCATTTCTTTAATTATAAGTCCATTCTGCCATCCAGACACTCGATAATATGAGAGTTGACATAAACATTTATTTTGCTTGTACCTGATGTAAGTATTATGAACGTCGATGTGTCTTTTTAATTAAAATAAAATTAAATAAAACATCTTATTAAATTATTATGGAAGATTGCTAGAATTCGGAGCCTTCGAAGAAGGAGAAAATTTGACTGAGTATCTTGAGGCCATGGGTTGGCCAGTCTACTAAAGAGCTTTTCCAGGGGCAGTAAATATAAATAATGATGATAGCCATATCCAGAAATGAAATGCAGGAATTTGAAAAATATTTTTTGTTGAGTTCTTTATCATATTGCGCTTTTAATTTAAATGTGCATTTTTGAATTCATCATTGAAGTGAATGAATTTTTAATATTCGGTATAGGTAAGTGAGTAAAAGTTTGACGTATTACAGAAAATAAGTTGAAATAAAAATGCAAATTTTTAAGTCGTTTATTGAAATTGTTGCTTGAACATTTTCGACTCACAATTCACTCAGGAATATATCTGTAAAAGTACTTTGGCCTAGCTGTATTGCACCCTGTATTTTTCATAATATTATTTGTGTTATCAAAAACATAATTCTTTTATAGCCAACCTTGCCCCAAAAACTTTTTTAAAAAGTTTGTCCAATTCGCTGCTGGAAGACACTCTCTCGGTCATCTGCTTAACTACGCAATGTCAATCCGATAATCCTATAGTCATTGAGTGTCGTCTAGGTCATTTTTTGTCCCGTGGATACCACTCAATAATATTAACTGCCTTGAAATTTTGCCAGCCCACTGCTACATCCGCTTGTAGCAGTGACAATGTCACCCAAGGCTTTGGATGGTTCGCAAAGTCATGGCAAAGAGTCATGGGAAGGCCTTCAGCCTGACGACGGTGATGTTGATGAAGAGGATACTAATGAAATTGATGTTGATGATGATAATGATGAACTGGTTGATGGTGATAATAATGGATGCTGGTGATGGTTATGATGATGATTATGAATATGATGATGATGGCGAAAATAACGATGATTACGATAATTATGCTAATAATGCTGATGATTCAGGATGCTTTTAATGATAATAAAAATATAAAAAGTATATGTAATAGAATTGTGTAAATTTAGATTGCAGTTAAAAAGGTTCAGTACATCTTATAGATTTGTGTAAATTAAAAAGAGAAGTTTAAGCAGTAAGAGGAAAAAGATAAATTTATTATCCATTTCCATTTAGTTGAGATGTAAAGAGCTGTATCAAATTTGTCCTATACACAGTTATATTATCAGCAAAAATGTCAGCCCTCTCTGCATGTTCATTCCTTAATGAGTGTAGTCTTAGGGATTACAGAGTTTGCTAATGCATTAGTTCTGACATTTCCACTATAATAGAATAGTGCACTCTGTCTTGAAGACCGCGATGGGGCATAAAAGTTAACCAGACTAAGAATATGGGGGTAATAAATCATGCTATTTATGATCCTATACAGAAATATTATGTCTGTCACGTTACGTCTCACAGATAAGTTTATAATAGTTACAAATAACTAAGGAGATATTCATAATTGATATCTTCCAAGCGTATATTTAATTTGTAATTAATAAATCTTAAGAACTATTTTTGGATTCGTTCAACTGCCGTAGAATGATTAACCTAGTGAGGCGATCAAATGATAGAGTTATATTTAACCTAATGACGATAATGATGATGATGATCTCTATCAACCAAATCATTATCAGCATCCTTATTAAGGATAGATTCTGCTGTATATTATGATAATGCTGACGATGACTGATTGATAATGATGGATACCTACTGGTGATTTTTACGATGATGGTGATGATTGCGATGATGATGATAATGATGCTAATGATTATGAATATGATGATGATTAACACAATTTCATGATGACGATGATGTTGATGATGATAATAATAAGGATGCTGACATTGTGATAATGATAAGGATGATGATGACAATGAAATTGATATGGTTGAGATATTGGCCATATTTTGGTGGTACTCCCCAGTTTATCGGCTTAATTTTTTCTGTCGACAGAATCGACCGTAGTTTTCAATAACAAAAGCGAGATAAACGCGCGTAACCGAATTATGCAAATTCGGCCACGAAACACAAAACCACGTGAATTTAAAAATGGAACGGCCGTCCATCTCGCGAATAATTGCATTATTTACATAACCGAAATCGCGGCGTGCATCGAGTTTCTCTTTCGCGCAAATTGCAGGGCCGCGAGGGCGTGCGAACGGGACGCAGCCTGCAGATGCGGTCTCGTTGCATCAGCCCCCCACCGCGCGCCCGGTCGTCCTCTGCTTTATCTGCTGTCACATATATAAAAAAGGTTTTCTTTATTAGGCGGCCAACCACTTGTCGGCTGCCGGCGATCCGTCAGTGACACTCCTGGTCGGCGGGCAGACGAAAGTGGCGGGAAAAACGAAAAGTTCTTGTGACAGTTTCAAAAATGGCCGACACACGCGCGGGCGCACCTCGAACGGAGATAATAAAATCAAAAAACAGCAAAAAAGATCTCGGAAGACATCTTAGAGGGATTAAAAACCTTCTCCAATCAGATGTGAAAGCAAACAAATTTGAAGTAAACAAAAAAATTGATGAAAATTCTGATAAGAATAATAGAAATACACGATTCTTATACAACTCTTCTCTTCAAAGAAGAGAAGACAAAAGAGTGTCCGAAACAAAACCAAAAAGCATGCTTTTCTCAATTTTGAATCGTCAACATTCCATGACTGACAAAAGTGTATCAAAAAGTGATCCATTTTCTGTTTATGGTTTGTGTGATGAAATTGAAAATAACGCGGGAAACAAGTGCGAAAATAGCGAAGAAATAACAGAAGAAAGTGACGCCCAAAGTAGGCACTTGAATATGATTTTAGAACCAGAGCATGCTCGTTCTAAGATTAAATGTGGTGAAGTGATGCATTTAGAAAAAAGTAAATCTAATAATAAAGAAAACGTCAAAGTTTCTGAGACAAATAAGGGATGTAGAAAATATGGTAAACGGTTCTGCGGATGGTCTAGGTACAAGAGTGTATTTGTGACTTATGTTTGGCTGCTGACAACCCTTACGGCTGTGTCCGCGGCACCCTCATTCTTTGATGACATATTTGGGAGGTCGTCTTTCGACCCTTTTAAATGTGGTAAGCTTTTTAAATTTTATTAGACGATTTTTTATTAGTGTAAAACATAAATATAAAATTAAGCACACCTGTTTGATCATTTTATATATCGATTGTGGGATATAAAAGCAAAGGCAGAAATATAAAAAAAATTGAATGTAGTCATCGAAGGTTACTAATTTATAATGTACTGAATTCGAGATTTTATAGGAAATAGAGTCTATACATTTAAAAATATAATTTAATGTACATACAATCTAGAATTCAGTACATTTTTCATTAGTAATCCTCGGTGACGGCATTCAAAATATTTATTTAATGTTTTTTGATGGATATATATTTTTGTTACAGATTATTTTTCTTAATTTGAGTTTTTCATTTAATTAAACCAACTATCTCCATGAAAACTATAATATATTACACGGTATAATAATATATTTTAACATTATATTGATAATAATAGTTAATTATAAATCGATTATAATGTATGAGTACACATATTTTCAAATAAATTGATTGATGTCTCGAGTTAAAAATGATCTAAATATAACACAATTACAATAAATTAATTTTGAAATACTGCAAATACACTGTACTGTCGTCACCTTTTAGATAAATAAAAAGGAAAAAAATCGCAATACTATTCGTAGTTAAATTACCGTTCAGAATTGTAAAAGCTTGATTGAGAAATAATTTTCATCTATTTATTCCAACATCATCCTTTTCATCCTCTTATTCTTAAAGGGTTGAAGCCAAACGCCTTAATAAGGCTCCATCTTGTGTTTTTTCTTCGGTTCTTGATGATTAATCAAATACTAATCTGTTTTTAGTGATTTCTCACTGATTTTTTACTGATTTCCTACGGAAATGTCCATCTTCTCAATAATTCTTTATCTGGTGTTCACAGGAAGCCATATTAATCAATTGATCTCTTTCTTCCTTAATTCTTCTACAGATACTCGTAGAAGATCCATGTTCTTATATATAGAAGTAGTGGCTTCATGCCGGGGTTCTTTTTTTTTGTGGTCCATTCATGATACTCTTGCTACCCCCTAAGATGTATTATTTTTGTCAGCATCGATTCTTGATCTCGCTCAGTGAGATGTCACTCATGAGATGAGATCTCCTCACTCACACTCACCTGTTCGATGGTATACTCGTATGTACATACACCTAAACAGAATTGAATCAAATGAAATAATATAAAAAAACGGATTAAAACTGATAAATGTTATATCCTGATTTTAAATAACAAGGATGACTTCAAGTTCAGATCTCGTGACATTTGTATTAATGGACATTTAAGTATGTCAACAGTCGTAAACCAGACAAATGCAATCATTTGCATTTCTCTCGGCGTATTTGTCCGATGTCAATAACGTAGGAAGCTTAGGTAGGAAAAAATATGACAATACAAGGTCTTGCCATTTTAAAAATACCAGACGGATTACAGAGTTCAATGTTAATGTTACAAATTTTGGCGTAGCGTATGATTAGCGATGTATATTCATGGCCAAATATAAATTCAATGAAAACCACAATACGATATATTCATCGTAATTTTTATGATTCATGCATACTTGATTTTTATCGTGTCTTCTCAGATTGATATAGAAGGTAAAACTTATTATGATATGTTAATTTTATTTTGTTTGAAGGCTTTGTAATTTTAATCAAATATCTTCTTCGATTATATGCCTGATTTGCGATTTTTCAACCAAAATTGAATTATTTGAGAATATTGGTGGAACATGGGTGGAAATGGCGAATGTTACAATTGTGTAAAGTGATCACTTAAGCCAACCATAAAAAGATAGGTCATAAGTCCTATTACACCCAAATGACTTCTATACCTACTTTCCCATAATTAATACAGTTTCGTCTATGTGAGATATCTATAATATACATTAATTGAATTATTTGAATTTTCTACTTCTTCAATTATATATCTGATTTGCGATTTTTCAACCAAAATTGGATTATTTGAATTTTCTACTTCTTCATCGACTTCTCAATGTTGTAATTTTATGCATAGTACGTCTCCATTCTATTTCAATTCATATTGCACTATTTAAAGAGGGTGCTGTTAATTTCTTGAGAAGATCTATCTTTTTTGGTCAATACTGGGTTTAACAAATGAAATTCAAGTAATTTTTATGATTGTTATTTGTAGAAAGGATAACATAAAAAGCACAATAAGTTGAGAATAATTAAAAGTTGACAGTGATCTTCTAAATACAATAATTTCATTGTGTATCCGTAACTTGCTGGAATGACAACATTAGATAATTAGAGTGTGACACGCAATAAGCGCGCGGCTTTTGTAGCGCGGATATTAATTGTTATTATTTCCCATGATTTTTCACAGGTGTACGGCTAGTTGACAATATATTTTTTTAAAGTAGCAAAAGTGTACTATTTTTAAACTAACCTTAGCGTTAGATAATAATATATAAATATAGCCTACTTTATTGTGTCGTATTTGTAATTGAGGGAAGTAATTAATTAATGGCAGATCAATAATAATAATAAAATGATATTAATTTTTATTATTCCTGTGCAACCAGGTTAAGTGTGCCTGTACCTGGTCATACAAATTACACAAACATTATACACGTGAAGCAGAAGAAGAAGAAGAGAAAAATAAACAGAAAAATAGGAATAGGAAATAAAAATACCAATATAAAAATAATAAATGATAAGACACCATAAAAAAAGAAGTATAAGGGTGTTATAAAATATAAATATATTTATATTTAGTTATAAAATATAATATAAACATATTTGAAAAGTTCAAAAATAATTATAAAAGTAATAAATTTCTAAAATAATAAAAATAACTAGAAGAATAATAATTATAAAATAATAAATGCTGGTTACTGAATAATTTTTACGTTATATTTTATGTAACTTTATTTAAAAAGTATCATTTTTAATTTGCTGTTTAAAAATTCCACGTTGTATGTAAAATACAGCGAAATTTTCACGGCTGTATGACCATAGAATTCGGGATATTTTTGGATGTTTTTCTAAGAGTTGGTTTATAGTTTGTTAGTCGATACATCATATAGAATAACAAAATAAAGTGATGCATTTACCTATTTGATACAAAAAAAAAATTTTTCATATTATCTTTGACAGCGTTTGAAAGCTCAGGGTATACAAAAGGTTAAATAGATTTAAAATTGACTATTGGTCAATCTTTATGCTTCTGTTAACGGCACTATCTCTTCTCAGACATCTTGAGCTATAGTGCTATATCGAAGTTTACCTAGCTACTATATTATTTTAAAAATAAAATTATTAATAGTAATTTTGATGATTAAATGTTATAATATAAATAGATCTATAAAACAATATTGAAAATACTGGAAATAACATTTTGACAAAAGTTACTGATGGAAACGGCGTTGACTTTGTGGAGATCCATGACGATCTTCAAAATTGATGGAAAAAAGCTATTTTATTATTCTCCTTGAGTTAAATTATACATTATACTATTTGAGTTTCGAGAGTGACAAAACCTCTCATCGAAAAGTCATAATTTATCATCACCTGTCGATAGAAGGTTTGGTAACTCTCGAAACACGAGTAGTAATAATAATTAATCTCTACAGAGGGTCGCAAAAACTTCATTTAATTTTGAATATAAAACATTGTTTACACTTTGGTGGTGGTTTTTTGAGACGGAATTCGGAAGTGTGGAGGTGAGTCCGTGCATTTTCCTCTTTTTCATCCTATTTTGGATTCCTTTTTTGTGTTTCCGCTATCTATAGGTATATCTTGCGAGGTACGTAGTGGCCGAAAGGCTTGCTTCGTATTATCCTATATTTAAATGATTATGTGTATATGTATCAAGCAATTAAAGGTATTTTGTTCAATAAATCCCGATTTATCGGCAATGAAATAAAAAATATATTTTCTATTCAAAATTGAATGAAGAAAATTCTTCATTCAAATTTCCGAAGCTTTTGCTATAGGTCGAACACAAAAGACCATTCCCTAGCTTTGTTAGTAAGAATAAAGCGGGGGAAAATTGCCTGGCAAGCTCTATTACAAGCCTCAATATAATATTCCAAATAAATATATATTTTTTAGTTTAAAAATGGTTACTTAAATTTCTTTTGTGTTCATTTTTTGCATCGTAACAACACACATATTTTTTGCGCACATTCTTTTGAATGCGGTCTAGCTACGAGACACCCTTTATGTTATTCCAACTGGTACACTCACTCTTTAGGTCTCGGCGCATAACGTAAAACGCACGTACGTAAGCGAAAGAAAATCACAAAAGATCTTAGCGCGTAGCCATTTTCCATAAATCTCTCGTAACGTTGTGTGCGCTGGCTAACCTTGTAATACTTTATCGATAGTTCTGAACTAGATTGTGGAGCGATTCCGATCCTATCCGCACTAAACTTAGCCCATATTCCCATTGTTTTAGCACTTGTTGTCTTGAATAGAGCCTGCTCCATGCGGGCCGCGCAACCTTCGCGGGGACTGACCCTCGCAGGGTACCCCAGCTGTTTGCTTTCATAACAAATCATAACACTATTGTTATGCGCGCGGCGGAATTTCCACGCTTTCAATGGAGCTGATTTGCATCAAATTGATGCCACACGTGAATTAAATCATAGGGGATTTGATAGATAAACTAAATGATTTGTTATTTGATCAACGCGGTTCGGGCGAACTGGGATTAGGGAATGCAATACCGATCCCGCGAGATCTCGAGGCATTTTACGAGATCAATCCCGAACCGAAAAATTGGACGAGATTATCGGGATTATCGGGATTGATCAGCAATTTTTTATGTTTTGTATGTTAAATTGTATATGACTACAGAGCTTTTAGTAAGTACTTAAAACTTATCTTTATGTCACATTCAAATATTGAACGTAGCTTTGAATAATATTTGCTGTATTTTATCAACCTAACATAGTAATAAAAACTACTACTAGTTAGTAGTTTTTACTCTACTACATTGACATGCTTGGAAAGACGCCTACAAAAACTATAATGCAATGATTAATAATGAACATTTCATTAAAATTGTTGTCATAAAAATGAAAGGCATTGTCGTTAATTGCTATTCAGCTCTATAAACAAAAAAAAACACAAAAGTATTCGGGATCCCGAGCCGTAGGGATCCCGCGAGATTGGAAATTCTTATCTCGAGGGATCCCGAAAGGGCTTTCCTAACTGGGATTATAAATCAATGTCTCATAAACATGCATTTGTAAATTGTTGAAAGATCTGTCAAAAACGTGGGTCCTATAGTACATCAGCAGAAGAATAAATACTTGGCCGTTGGATGCATCAAATGCGACAAATCCATGCGACAAATCCCAATACGTATTCTGATGTGGACGCCAAAATTTCCAAACGGTACCAAGATCCATGTACCTTGGCTCCCTGACAATAGACAAGAATAACACTACAGAAGTATATAGTGGGTAAAAATTCCGGCTCTAAAATCAGATAAAATCCAGACTATATATCTAAATATCAGTGTGAAAAATGCTCATCAGACCAGTGATCATATATGCGTCTGAGAGGAACGAGCGAGCTCTCTTTTTGAAAACAAAATTTTGAGGGACGTCTTTAGACCTGTTCTAGACAATCCAAGACTTTGTCGCAGGAGCTACGTTATTTTATTTGTGGAGCATATAGACACAACATTTATGAAATCGGGAAGACTTCGGTGGCTGGGTCATGTGGAGAGAGCGACTAACTAGCACCATAGTCCCTGCTGAATTCAAGACAGGAAGAAGGAGCTTAGGGAGGCCAAAACTAAGATGGAACGACAATCATCTCAAGGATATGTCTGTCTTGTAGATACAGAACTGGAGAGAGCTGACACGAGACTGAGATGAGTGGAGGAAGACTCTTGAGGAGGTTAAGACCATGGTTTGTAGAACCAACAGCGATGATGACGATCTCATAAACAAAGTTTTCAACTTCTTCAACATAGAAGATGAAATTAGTTCAATATCTTACAGGCAATCTGCATGCCGACAAAGAAGTATGCTTCTTTTGCATAGACTTGAGTGTCGCCACTCGCATAGATTGAAACTCCTGATTTGTGACTTTTTTTTTGTGTTAATAAAGTTGTCCCTAACTTATCTTGACATTGGTAGCCATATTAGATGCTTACTTTATTGTTGGCTCTCGAAAAGATTTTGATGGGTTCAGCGAATTTTCTTTATGGAAAAAATTGAACAAAGATTTATTATTTTTTCCATCATAACGATACCTCAGCCTTCGTAAACACCAGACATAGGCCTCTGTCTTCTCTTACACTCCAAGATGAAAATATACCACGAAAGGAGGTCGTTTTGCCAATATTGAGAAGATAAAGACAAAGTAGCTGAAGAAGCTTTTGGGGAATTATATAGCTGATGGGTGAAACGCATTAGTAGTGTGGTAGTGTGTGAGGAAAAATTCAACCCAATTGAGAGAATCTTTCAGTGTTCAATGTGTATAAAAATAAAGCTGTACGGTAGCTCAACGAGCTTATGTTGGTCTCATCACAATCTATGAAAAAATTATATTAGTTTATTTTTTAAATTGATTTCTTAATCTTAAAACTAATTGATTAATTGATAACTTTCAAAATAATCGAACGTCATAATTGGGGCTTTTTCAAAATAACCTACCGGATATCATTTTTAATTTTTTAATTTTTTTAAATTTAATTTATTATTTAATCTGGCACGGTGGCAACAAAAAGTTTGTAAAAAAAAATTAAAATGTTCGCAAACTCGCAACTAAACAGAATCTGACATTTGGGGCATATCCAATACAGCGTCTTTAGTTCCAATTTTCTGCATTATGCAGATAACTTTGCAGAGCTATATACAATTTACTCTCTTTGATGGCCAACATCATGGTGTGAAAACTTCCGTCGCATAACGTAGGTTTGCGCATTTCATGCGTATAACATTTCATAACAACGCCTCTAAAAAAGTATTACTTTAAAAACTCGCAGTGTGATTGTGATATTTTTTTGTTAAAAACGTGAAATTTTTCGGGTTCATTAGAGTAAAAATAAAATTTTTGATGGAAAAGCGGAGGAAATTTACTATAAAGAAAAAGCTGGGGCATATTGTATTTAAAAAAATTAGGTGTGCGTGAAGGAATTTTAAAGAAATTTTTCATTTTGATATCTCTGCCTTTCGTGGAACATTATTATTATTTTTTATCTCTTAAGTTAGTTAATATTACAGTTTGTATATTAACTAGTATTGAACACTTTCATTCTTAAATCTATTACTAATATACTATCCATAATAACTTACATATTTACATTTACATCTAATCTAATCTATGGTACAATCTATAATTAATAATATATCTTATGTTCTACAATTCTATACTTTTTTTACAATAATTATAGCATATGTTTTTGAATTCATTCATCTTATTTATAATCTTCATGTTTTCTGGTTAGATAAATATTTTTACATCTCTGTACATTAGACAATTCTGTGTATATACTTTTGTCTTATATGGTAATCTTATTCTATTCCTATTTCGGGTGTTATATGTGTGTACATCACTATTTGAAATAATTTTGTTCAAAGAATATTTTGGCATTTTGTTACTGAAAATTTTATGTATAAATATGAGAACGTTATAAATAAGTATTCTTTTAATTTCCATCCAATTGAGTGCTTTTCTCATTTCTTCAATTCTGGTGTATTCACTTATTTATTTTCTGTCTCTGATTTATTGAATAATTGAAAATCCATTTAGACTTAATGATATGCCAGTCTATAAAATAACCATATATAACTGTCAGCAATACATTTGGTTTAGGGTTAACAGCGAACGCACCCGATAGTGGAGCCTACGTGACTTTTTTTTGACGTTTAAAAAGGCTACTGCGAATGTGAATGAGGTGGCACTCGGCAGATAACCGCCATTTTCATGGGTGTAAATGTGGCACAAGATTTCATTTATAATTATTGAGTTTTTTTTTAAGTAAAATAATCTATACACTATATTGCTTTGAAAATGCGTCCAGTGATAGTAGTGTAAAGGTCGCCAGGCAACAAATATTTTTGAATGTTCTGTGATACGCTGGTAGATATAAATGCGTGCTAGCGAGACACAGTATTTTCTTGTTGCATTATCAATTTAATTTAATTCAATTGACCGTTTAATTTATTTAAAACGGTTAATTCTGGCGTCCTCTAGCGGCAGAAACACAAAGTAATTTGTGCCTACCGTATTAGAAAAAGTGGATTGCTCTGAAAGTGGATAATAAATGTTAATCAATTAATAAATGAGACTTACAGATAAGATCTATATATTCACGGAAATATACAAGGCCGCTATAGCGTAATTGGAGAACGCACCTGCCCCGGAAACGAGGAGATCCGTGGTTCGAATCCCGGAAGCAAGCCAAATATTTTTTAGTGGATTTGATTTTTCTGTATGTTTTTTTAATTGATTAATTAATTTGGTTTTAAATTTCACAGAACTTTGTTCTGAAAAAATTGCAACTTCACAATAAGAATGTGTTCTTGAATATAATATAACATCATATTATGTACCTTGACGATCATTGGTTAACTTTGTGTGGCATTAAAATACTTTGAAAACGTCAGTCACATAAATTATGTATCAAATAAAAAATCGATAAATTCATTTTTATGCTTGTACTAGTATTACACTATTTTATATAAATTTGAAGCAATATTAATCTACGAGGTCTTAATAATTTTATTTGTCTTATATTACTTTTATGATAATCCAATGATTTAAAGAGAATAGATCACAAATATTAAAATAAATGAAAACTTTGATGTCGCTTATCTCCATAACGATTCATATTAGGACATTGAAGTCAAGACATTTTCGATTCATAATTTAAGCAAGAATCTATCTGTAAAGTATTGGAGACTATTTTAGGTACACTTTAAGTAAGTTGTGTATAAAATAGAATATTACACAAGAAATTTTAAAATTAGAAAATTGTTATGCAACTGCAATTATTGTAAGCAGGTTACATAATAATTATATATTGAAATCTGATATATTTGAATATAATAATCTGACATGTTCAAATATGTCAGATTATTTATTATTGTAATCTTTTTAAATTTTTTTTTAAAAATATTGGTTATTTGAAGGTTAACGTTGCCTTGTTGACTTGGTAATTACTTACGATTGTAAGATTTGTATTTTACAATGCTTTATGTGTAAGAAACTCGCAATGGAATTTAATATTATTTTTAATATGAGGAATTACAATTACAAATAGAGAAATTAGTATAGTTTTTATTAGAGTATTCTGAAGCGGGTAAGTTTTTATCAAAGTTGATGTGTCTAACAATAATTCAAAGCTGACAGACATTTTTTTTTTAATCCGTTGATATATAAATATTTTCTTATTCTGGTTGGTAAAGAAATCATTTTATTTCCTTTAATTTCGGTCATCTGTGGACAACCATCATACTGAAGCTTATCTATGATGAAAGATGGAAACTAACAATTCATAACTACCTAACTATCACGCCGTTTCCCCTAAGGGATAGACAGGAAGGATTGAACGCCATATTATTCTATCTTGGCACACCACTTTTGCTTCGGCTAGACTCATACATCTTCTCATACATGTTATACGGTTGTTGAGGCATTTAATAGGCCAATTCTCCAATACTTGTAGTACCTAAACGTGCCATTCGTAGGCCATTTAATGACTTAAATAATTCAATATTGTATATAAAAAAAAAAAAATGAGAATAAAATACGTATGAGCTAAAATAAGAAAAAAAAGTTATTGTTTTTTTATAATTAGATAGCTGTGAATCCTCCAATCTAATCCAAGTTATAAAATAATTTTATTTGTATTTTTAGATTATTTTATTGGTGTACAGGTACATTTATATGTAGGTACATTTAGATCAGATTCAGAAGTAACGTGGTTAGCTTGTATATTTAGATTTCAATTATGAATTTATACATTTATTATATAAAAAATATTTATCGTGCTCGCAGTACAGCAAATAATGAACATTTTTGGTAATTAATATGGTAAATAAAAAAAAGTTCTACATCATTACATAATTTTTTTTTATGAATTAAGTAAAACTCATAGCGGAAAGAATTATATCAAATCATTAACAAATTGAATAAATAATGAAATAAAACAATCAACTTTGTTTTTTTCCACTTGATTGTTTTATTTCATTATTTATTCATAATGGATTTCCACAAGGTAAACGCCGTAACATTCAATTACCCATTAACAAATTACTTAATTTTAGAAAAAAATGCGACAAAAATATACAAATTCGTTATAATATGAACTTGATAGCGGAAAGTATTTAATTTTTTGCAATGCAATGAAATTCGTGCGCATCTTGCAACGGATATTTCCACACCATAAAGTCGCCACTCATCAATCGAAAGCTGGTGATATACTGAGTGATTTTTAACCAAAAAAAGTCTTATAAGTGACGTCATCATGTTTGAAAATAGTGTTATGATATTTTTACTCCCTTTCTTTTAACTCGTAGCGTTGCTTGTCTGCCGAAAAAACTTTGGATCGATTTTTAACCCCTTTCCCGTAATCCAATCGAGCTGAAACTTTGCAGGCAGACTCGTGGCGATAGTAAAAATGATCTAAGAAATTATGGATTTTTCGAAATTTTTACGGTTTTTTCAAATTGGAAACCATATAACTAGTCTGACTCGAGCCATGGGTCCGATCAGACGGTTTCGCCGACGCCGTGCCCCCCTATACCAATTATCACGTTTTCAATATTAAGATTTTAAGGATAGTAATATACATGGAATAGATTTTCCACATGAACTTAAAGCAAGAGGAATATGTTGATAGAATATCAAATTAGAAACAATATAAATGAGAAAGGGAGTATTATAAAAATTTGTTTTTTTATGGGTTAGTTTTTTAGAATTAAATTAAACTAACTTACCATCACGCCGTTTCCCCGTGGGGGTAGGCAGAGAGGATAGAGCGCCATACTCTTCTGTCCTGACATACAACTTTCGCTTCGTCTACATTCATACATCTTCGTATGCAAGCTCGACGGTTGATCAGGCTTCCAACAGGACCATCTTCCAGTATCTGGTTAATCTGGTCATGCCACGTCTTCCGTGGTCGCCCTCTCTTTCTGGCGCCGTCAACACTTGCATTATATATCTTTCTTACCATTCTTTCCTCATTCATTCGCTCAACACGCCCAAACCATCTGAGCGACCCTAGTTGCACACTTTGCTGATCTTCTTCTTCTTCTCGTGCCCTGTCCGTTTAGCGGACGTTTGCTATCATGTTGGCTATGCGGACTTTGTTTACTGCGGCCCGGAACAGCTCCACAGTAGACTGGCCACACCACTATTTCAAGTTTTTCAGCCATGAAGTCCTCCTTCTTCCAGGGCCCCGACTTCCGGAAATCTTTATCCCTGCATTATGAGATGCAAGATCTCGTATTTCTCTGGATGTCTCATCACATGTCCTAGATAGGTATTGAAGTTTTCGGATTTTTATTGTTTTAATAACTTATTTTTCTTTATTCATCCGAGCCATAACATCTTCACTCGTAACTCTGTCCATCCAGCTTATTTTGAGAATTCTTCTGTAGATCCACATCTCGAATGCCTCAAGTCGTCTTATCAGTTCTTCGGTAAGCGTCCATGCTTCCATTCCTTAGAATAATACTGAAAACACGTAGCATCTGACCATTCGAATTCGTAATCCTAGGTTGAGATCATGACTGAATAACGTCTTTTTCATGCGGATAAAGGTTGCACGAGCTTGCTCTATGCGGCCATCTTTCATCTAAGTACTTTGCTGATACACTTTTTTTTCCAGGTTGCAGTGGGGGTGGGTCGAAGAGGGCTCGCGTGGTGGGCGGGTCCGAGCTGTCGCAGGGCTCCGCCCCCTGGCTGGCGGCGATCACCAAGAGCGGCAAGTCCCACTGCGGCGCCGCCCTCGTGTCCAGGGACCACCTGCTCACGGCCGCTCACTGCATAGACGGGTAAGTTTTCCGATTAAACTGATTAGGGTAGGTTTAGAATTTTCCAATTTAATACTGCTCAAATGTTGCATTTTCGCTTGTTGATTAAGCGCTTGTTCAGACACAGCGGGAACCGTGCCGTTTCAGAATCGCATGAGATCCGTGCGGGTCTCATTTACCTAGGTTTGTATGTGATCGTTCGACACAACCGTGCGGTTAGTCAACCGCTGCGGTGCCCGCAACCCAACCGCTAGAAAATAGACCCGCACGGCGCCCGCACGATCCTATTACTATAGGGCCTTACGAGAGCGTTCAGTCACATTGCGGGCACCGCACGGTTCCATGTCACAACAGGAGCACGCGTGGATTATATTCTCTTTTCTATGGTTTTGGATCGCTTTGACACTGAATTTTTTATTGATGAAGTGGTGAAAAGACCTATAATATGGTAGAAAAGACCTGTAATAGTGTGAGGATTACTCAAATACGCCAAGAACCAAGCTTGGCAGGAGTTGGTGGAGATATTTGTAAACGGTGGAAAAAAAGAGTATTTTAGAGAAGAAGGTATTTATTCACCAAAAATGAACTGACAGAATGATATTTATGTGTCTTGCCATGGAACACGGCCGTCGTTAACAAAGTAATGAGCGAATATATCTCTGATATTCAAAGATGGAGAACGGCACCAGAACTGTCAAACTGACGTTTATTTTCGCGCGCACAAATCGCTTATTAACCGCGGCTGCGTGAACAGATGACACAAATCGCGTGTTTTGAAACGCGGTTCTGAAACTGAACGGTTCCCGCCGTGTCTGAACAAACGCTAAATACTGCATTTGACAGGCATAAAAGCAACGGAAGCGATATACGAACATTAAAAAAAATTGTTTTGAATGCTATCGCTGGGGATTATTAATTTAGAATGTAGAGGATTCAAGATTTTATAGGAAATACAGCTGTATCCCTTCCAAAATCATGTTTCAAAATCACTATTAAAAGCAAAGACAGCAATATTCTCGCAGTTTAAAAAAGAAAGGCAGCAATATTCACTTCAACCAATCAGCCTCCAAGGATGTGTCAAGTAATGAAATGACTTCTTCATGCTTGATGTCGATTTTTAACTGAAATATCCAAATATGTAGATAGCAAAAGTATTAGTGTCCACTATTTGAAAGTTACATTTTTATTTTTACATGTATGTAAAATAAAAACACTGGAAATTAATTAACGATTAATTCATTATAATAATTAATTCACAAATTCACTGGACATGAATTAATACACAACACTATTTAATCTCCAATTCACAGTATTTCGCAATTTATCACTCGTCTATAAACACTTTATTACCGCTTGTTAGATTGTTCTGTTTATTTCGCATGTTATTTAAATCATTCACTCATCGGTTAATACTCGCCCGATACTTTGTTCCAATTAATCTGCGCGTCACTGGTATCATATACGTGTTGGTAATACCGATCGATTCAGTTTGTCGCTAATATCGCACCGGTAGAAACGTTAAAACAATATTGAATCGCCGTGGCACTAGCGCCACTACTTACACGGAACACGTTGGTTTTTTCGAATTCTCGAGAACATTCTTTACATTTCTAGTATTTGCGAGACGGTTCCCGTCGCTTCCAAGCTACCCAGGCGTCTCCGGAATGTTGTAGATAATCCTAGAGTACTGTAGGGTGTTCTAGAGCATTATATGGTATTGTTTCAAAGTGACATATTACAGGTTTCGGACAGTGCGCAATTCGATCCGATTTTTAGCATTTCGTTACAGTAAATGAGAGGAAAACAGAGTTAGTTATTGATTTTGAAAACCTATTTCCAACAAGATGTAGGGTCCATATTTTTTTCTTGAGTAGCGACAGGTTTTTTGCATTTATCTCAGAGAACCTGAGTGGGATTCTCCTGCCTTTGCTACCCTTCAAATGCAACACACAGAAAAACTTGGAAAATTTCAGGCTCAACCTGGACGTGTTGCGGGGCTGGCTGGGGGTGCACGCGCTGTCGGACGCTCAGAGTTCAGGGAAGGGGAGGAAGTTCCGCAATGCCTACCCTCACCCGCGCTTCGAGTACTCTGGCTTCCACAATGACATAGCGCTCCTGGAACTCCAGAACTCGGTGCAGTTCTCCAGCGGAGTCAGGCCCGTGTGTCTGCCCTCAAGAGGTAAGATGATCGCTTTTGATAAACTACCATTCACTCAAAAAAATATACAAAACAAACTCCCTATGCCAAATTTACCTACAAATAATATTTTATAAATAAATCTCACCCCTTAGACTGTATAAGTAGTGGACATAGAACAAAGGGACAAATAAAGATACCATCTTTAAGAACCACCATGAAAGGAGCACTCCAAAATACGAACAGTTTAAGAGAGAAGTCAAATCCTCGATTTTCGACAACGATGAATTGTAACATTGGCCACATGTCTCTTTTATACTTTTATTCTTTAGTTCTTCTTTTATACTTTAATTTAGCCTGTAAATACTCCTCCCATAAGCTCGAGCTTCGGCTCATATTATGGGGAGTATAATGTGTGTAAAATGTTATAATATAGAATCAATTTATTATAAAAAAAACATTTATCTACTGTATAAATAAATAAAATAATAATAATAATAATAATTAGTGCTTTAATAAGGTGATCCGTAAGTCGAAAATGTCAGGTTGAAATTCAAAGAGGTGTCAATTTGAATTTCATCTTTGAAAATCAAATACAAATGCTATAACAGAGCTAGTCCACAATACTTTAGAGGTAGATTTCAGGCTCAATTTTCTGGAGTCAATACTTAGATGATTTTAAGGTAAAGTTACGCCTTAAGAGTATTATTTTGTACTGAAAATTACGCTTTTAAGGCGTACCTACATTTCTACTGATTTCTTCATAGTGAGTATAAGAAAAATACAGTGAGGGGTTTTACGGAAATAGATATGACGCGGCAATTATTTTCTGTCAAAGAATAGTTTTACATGTACCAAAAAAATATAAGAAAATCATTCATTCCCTTGTAAAAAATCACCCAATTTGTACATTTAATTTTCCCAGGGTTGTACAAGCCCTTGAATGAGAGCGCTCGCACAAAAAAACTGCTACACAGTTTAGTGAATTTGTTTGTTTTTATATACATGTAGATTATAATAAATTAATAAATAATAAAAATATGTTAAAATGATTTATTACAGATGACGCGGAGTACGCAAGTCGTACGGCATTGGTTGCTGGTTGGGGAAGAACAGCGGAAAACGATCCACCTTCTGACATTCCTCGACAGGTGGGTATACAAATGAAGTCGAGAAGAAAGATCTGGAAGAAAAATACTTATATATACAGGGTTATTTGGAAAACTCATAAATATCGCAGGACTATATTCCTGCTTTGATTATGAGTCGAAAATGTTCAAGCTATTATGACCTAATATCAATAGTTAAGGAGATATGCGACATCAAAGTTTGCACTTTTTTCCCAATATTTCTGACTTATTTTTTGTAAACCGTTGGACTATCATTACAGTAACTTATATCAAATATGGAAAATTAATTCCCTTTAATACAAGTCAAATGAAAAAATAAAAACCTTCGGATTCCAATTGGAATTTTTTCAGGGTTTTTATCATTTTATTTAACTTGTATTGAAACGAATGAATTTTTCGTAATCGATATGAGTTACTGTAATGATAGTCCAACGTTTTACAAAAAAATAAGTCAGAAATATTGAAAAAAAATGCAAACTTTGATGTCGCATATCTCCATAACTATTGATATTACGTCATAATATCTTGAACATTTTCGACTCATAATCAAGGCAGGAATATAGTCCTGCGAGGTTATTAATGTTTTACAAATAACCCTGTATATAAATCTTGTGAAAGTACCTTAACAATACTAACTGTCGACACTACCAAATTGTTTATATTAATTCTGGTTTGAAATTGACGGCAAAAGCTTTATAATATTCAAAACTATTTTTGACATGCCTGATTTGATAAGGCTTAAGATAACCTTGTCAGGCGTAGGTATATTCGGAAGCCTTTTGTTGTTTTGAAATTTCGAGAAACGTATCTACATATGAATCATAATGATAACCGTATTTGCTAACCTTCTTTTAGAGACAGGCTGTTCGCTTAAAAAAGAAAACGGCATTGAAATTTTAGATATAAACAACGGAGACTTCAGTTTAGATTATTTAGAAACGTTTGAAATTCAAATATCCCATAAAACTGAATCCAAAATATTTAAATTTATAGAAGAACCAGCAATTTAATACCAGCAGGTGTATTTTGCCAATTTAAATTCTCCATTTCAAACTTTTTTCCAATTCCCATTTGATTTCCTTGCGTAATTTGTTATTCGGATAGTTTAGTGTGCTTCCGTCCTAACGTGGGTACAGAAGTGTGAAAACTGATCGACATTAAATTAATCACAAAGATGGTTGGTTCCTTTAATCACATTATTTATGTCATTAAATTTTTATCAATTTGATCCATATTATACTCATCTGGTGTCGTATTAGTCATCAAAACATCACCATTGGCTCTACAGCCTCTGGAAGGTCTTGGCCCTTTCATAACTTTCAACAATACTAATGAAAACGCTGGCAATTAGTTACAAATATATTAATTATTTTAACAAATTCACAAAGTCACTGGACACGAATTTAATTTAAACACACTATTTCTCAATTAATCACTCATCTGTGAAACACTTTTTTCTCGCTTGTTAGAATATTCTATTCAATTATTGCACGTAAGTTGGTATTTCGCTCGAAATCTGTTGCCTCGAATTATTAATCTGCGCGTTTAGTCGCTGGCTTAGTCACGTCAAAACATACATGATGCGCCGCGGTACTGATTCAGCCTTTTTATATGGAAAACGTTGGTTTTTCGAACCTCTGAGATTATTTACTGTTTAGAAGAATGTTAAGCCACGTAGACTAGCTTATCGGAGATGTGCGCTGTAGCACCTACCAAGAGATGAAGAGGCTGGCAGGTGACAGAGAGGAGTGGAGAAGGCGAGTGCTTGTTACAGACCAATCCTAGGATTGCGACCCAAAAAAAAAGAAGAATGTTTACGTTGCTTCTAGATTGTACTAGAACGTAGATACATTTTGTAGATAATTCCAGAGTATTGTTCTAGAACATTCCCGTAATTTCTCCGAATACAATATTTTGAGCAATTTTATTTTTCTCCAGACCTAGATTTACAATTAAGACCGTCATTAAAGACAGTGTTGATCCAACTGACACACAAATATGCAACAGCAGGTTCTTTCTCCTATCTCTTTCATCCCTTTGATTTATTATTACCAGCGGGTATAAACCTATTCTAGAACCATAGAGTTTTATTACGACACAGGTTGCTATATTTGTATTTCGTGTTTCAGGCTTTTGTTCAAGTGTGGACGAAGGCCAAATGCAGAGGGGCGGGTTACCCCGCCAAGAGAGTGGCCGGGGAAGTCCTGTGCGCCGGGCTTCCCAAGGGTGGTGTCGACGCCTGCCAGGTGAGTCCAATTGTAAAACACTACAATACGAAAAGCAGCGAGCCACTTTCTGAGATTATGCAGCCGTGGTGATCTCTGTCCACCCGCTGTATGCAAGTGTTAATTCGTAATTTGGAGAATTTGCCTTATGCAGCCATGTTGGTTATCTTCCTGAGATATGAACAGCAACATTTTTAGAACGTTTGAAAAATGAATGACCTAGAAAAAGCAAGATGCGTCGCCTGATTGTATCAGCAGTTCCTGTCACACTTTTGGGTCGATCGGAACTTGCGCCTGCATTTTTGTATTGTCGTCTGTTGTACTTGAATTATTTCACTTGCTCCTGCGGCATCTCTCTGGTGAGAATAACTAATCTCATACTAACCTTTCCACAGCTCTTTTGACTTATTCGTGATCCCTCTTCATTGATTAACCTACAAGATCTTTAGAATACGTTGATACAGTCATATTTTAAATGCCTCCAGATTTTAATGATACCTTTTTTCATATATGATACTTGCTATCACAATTCTTATTCTAATTTTTGGCATGGATCACTGTGATCTTTTAGTTATCACAGTGATCCATGCCAAAAATTAGAAAACATGTGAAAAATTTCCGCCATTTGTCCACTGATTACAATGAATGCTATTTTTACTCCCTTTTGTTTAACTCGTGGCGTCTGCTTGTTTGCTTGTCTGACGAAAAAACTTTGGATCGATTTTCAAGCTGAAATTTTGCAGGCAGTCTCGTGGCGACGATAAAAATGATCTAAAAAATTTTCGTTTAAAAAAATTAATAATTATAGTATAATTTTGGATTTTTATAAATTTTAATGTTTTTTTCAAATTGGAATCATTCTATATGAGTAATTAGCCCGACGCGTGTGTAGACACGAAACCTGATTCAAAGCGAAAGGGAGTATTGTAAAAACTTGGTTTTAATGGGTTAGTTTTTAAAAATGTTTTTCATGAATCATATTATGTTTTTACTCGATCCTGAAGATCGACAATATTGTCTCAAATTCTTATTCCATTATTTCAGTAAAACAATAGTTATACACATATTCATTCTTAGATACTTTGCAATGTCTAATATCTCAACTGGTGATACAGTCAAGCCTTCGTGAAAGATCGCCGATATGCTGGAGATATCTGAAGAAGAATCTTCCATCAAAAAAGTGTCAGAAATAAAACAGATAATGTTAGCGTCGGATAATATTAGCAGTAATTTTATGATTATCTCGATGACAGCGATAATCTATAAATAATGTAGAAGATAAATTCTTAATATTTCAATTTTTTTACTAATCAATGTATTCAAATCTTCCAGGGAGACAGTGGAGGCCCTCTAGTGCTGGAAGGGTCACATGGTTCCATGGAAGTCATTGGCAAGTAGTCAATTTGTTATTTTTATACATAGTATGTAGTGTGCACTATAGCCTTCATTTAAGGGTTTACAGGAGACTGAAATTAAGGTGGAAATTGGGAGGTTTTTTACAAAGAGGTGAATATTTATGTATTTTTTTATTGACTCTTATTAAAGTTTATATAAAACTATAATTTTATTAGATTTTTTTTAAAAAAAACATGGTCGTTCCTTGGAGCTCCTCCGCCGTGACTGAGATGCAAGATTCCGCAGTGCACGTTTATTCGAGATAGAAAAGAAGGTCATAAAATTATTTAGAAATAATAAAATAAAGCATATTCAATTTGGAAAAAAGCGTTTTTTGTTAAATTGGGAGCTGTTTGAAAAAATATTCTCTTATTTTTTTTAAACGATCGTTGTCAAAAAAATGATTTATCGGATTAAAAAATCTGTAGATTATATTTTTTTTCTGAATAATATGACCTTTTTTCTGTCTCGGATAAACGTGCATCGGAGAATATTGCATTTTAATCACGGGGGAGGAGTTTTACGGAAATGAACATGATTGGACTATTTTAGATACAATAATTTAATCTGAACCCCCCAACATTGGACGAATACGCGAGTGTTTTAATCAAGAACACGACGCAAATATATTCTTAGTGCGTTATTTTTACTACTTTTCATGGCCAAAATAGGTCAAAATACTGTCAATATTCATATTTTAGATTTATTTCATGTTCGTGTTTTTCTTATTTCTTTTAGGGGTTGTTTCTTGGGGCCGTGGCTGTGCCAGACCAAATCTCCCAGGAATATACACGAGGGTCGCCAGCTACCTTCCCTTCATACAAAACATCATTGAAGATTCCTGTAATTAATACGGAGACGGGAAAGCGTACCCGCAGATACATATGCTGAAGAATTTATACCTTGAATCATCCCTTAGGGAAGATGGAACATTCAGTTAAACTGGATAGTCAACAAAATATGTAGACTATGAGAATTAGATCTAGATGGAATTACAGGTCTAACTAAGGACGACAGTAAAAACCTTCACCAGGCAGCCATGTCTTGAGCTGAATGTCACGAATGCCGCTCGTCTCATCCATGGACGACATGATGATCAAGTTCCAGCTGGGATTCTTTTGGAGACCTGTTACAGGAGTCACAACTGGCCAGTGGCCGGTTCATCTCTTCGATCTCATAACTGTCACAACTCCTTATATAGTGCTTTCAAAGTATAGGACAAACTTTGCGTCCTTGTGCTACAAATTTCCTGACAATGTAATTAAAATCATTTTAAATATTTTATGTGGACGGCCTCAAGATTTTGTGCACGCCACCGAGGATTAGTCACAGGTCTTGGATGCCCTTCCAGTCATCTGTTGAGAAACAACATTTATGATTTCTGATTTAAAATACAGCGTAATAATTATTCTGATATAGGTACCATTGAAGTCCGAATAATATTTTCCCTGACATTAGAAATTTTGGATTATATGTTTTATAGTATAAGCTTGATATGAAAACCCAGCCCAGGACGAGCATGGAAGACAAAGAAGTAATTCAAATAATGTAATAGGTCTTATTATGGAATTCATTACAATAAACATAAATGTATATTTGAAAAATTAACAAAAAAATCAGATCAAAAATTGAGATTTACAAACCAATTCGTATAGTTTAATGGAATTAATCTAAACACTACGCCATATGCACAAGAACCATAAACAGAAGCTTAATAATATAAGGTGTGTCGCATCGTCCACTTCTAGCGCCAAGTATGTGGATGACGTCAGGGATTACTCACCCCTTTCCTTAATTTGTGTAGTGCTGTGCTTGTATTCAGTAAGTGGTCACGATGGCCACGGATCGCAAGATGTATATAATAATCATAAATCTTTACGTCACTGATTTAAATAAATTAGGGAGAGGTTCGATTACCGACCAATTCGATATACGAACAGGTCATTGGAACGGAAACTGGTCGTAAAGTGGGGGCTGGATGTACCCCAAAAAAACTACTGCTCATGGATTGAAAGTATTAATTTTAAGTACTTGTGTTTTGCCAATATTTGCCAGTAGACTTTGCAGTTGCACAGTACTAGTCACTTAGTTAGTTAGTAATTTAAGATAGAATTATTAAAAAAGATAGTAAAAAAATAATATCTACGTAGATTTGAGGGTATAATATACATACGCGCCACTATTCAATTGACGAAATTTAAATAGACGTTTGTAATTAGTTATCTGTATTCTCGTCATTTGTAATGTGGCGCCATTGTTTTCTATTTATATGAATGTTTTGAGTTGTTTGAATATATATCTGAATAAGTACCTTTGTATATAAACCTTAACAATTATTAACTTTTGTGTTAACTCGATAAAGGTCGAAATAGGTTAAAATGATTTTATTAATTTATTAAAAGTAGTTATTAATATTTTAAACTAGAGATGGTTTGTCGAAAGAAGGTGTAATTTTTTAAAATGTATTTTGGAATTCCAGATACTAAATGTGCATTTTTGTAAAAATAAAAGTAGTTAGAAAAAACGTTTTTATTTCTATACCGCAAAATAAAAAAACATCTTTCTGACATCACACGATAGTCCTTCTGCTGACACAGGATGGTCGATAAAGGTCGAAAGTTTAACAGAAGATGACTTAAAAATATTGAAAAAAACGCAAATTTTGAAGCAGAGGTGAGTAGTTCTCGAACGATCGGATCTTAGTAAACGGGTCAGATGTACTGAACTAGAGATATTGTACCTTTCGATCAATTTAGTTCGAATGAACTAGGTTGCAGTCTAGTTCTCGAACTAAAAGAGTAAAACGATCATCGTATGTATCATCGGCGGCATTTGTCCTCGTGTCATAATATTTGAGAGGGTAGTAAATTTGGGAGTTATTTGATAATAAATAATAAATATTAATGCATATCCGTTAAAAACGAACATTCATACTGACTCAACGGTTCTAAGGCTGGTTGTGCCAACTTAGGATTATAGTTAGCGATGACTGTATTTTATTTATAAGCAACGAAGGAATGCTAAAGAAACTACAAAATAGAGCTATGTGCATAATATTGAAGTGTAATAGAAGAACTAAAATAACAAAAATGTTGAATGCCCTAGGATTAGAAACCGTAAATCAAAGAATAAAGAAAGTATAATGTAATGGTGCAAATATTTAAAATTAAACATGGATTAGTACCCAAATACTTTAATGGCAGGATGAAGCTGAATAAAGATTTTCATTCTTACAATACAAGAGGAAGCGACAACATAAGACTACCAAAGAAAAAGAAAATCACCTCACAAAATTGTATGAGGTATAAAGGTATAAAAATCTTCGATAGCCTGCCAAAGGAAATTCAAAACACGGAGAATATAAGGTGGTTTAAACTGGAGTGCAAAAATTTTATCGTTAAAACTTTTAAATGATTAGGTGGAATGCAATATGTCTAAGTGAAATCATATATTAGCCCACACAACATTATGTGTGGAATTAAATAATTAAGATAAATAAAAAAATATCCCACATTTTATTTATCTACAATCTATCCAAATAGTCAGTAGAACTATTGATAAATTATCTTTCTTTATCTTACATAAATTTGTAAAATAAAATAAAAAATATACCTTATATAAAATTGCATGTTAGACACTAAGTGAAATCATATATTAAATAAATAATAATAAATAAATAAATATAACTTTATTCCAGAATGTGGGGAGGTTCGTGCAATCCCACACATTCCATATAAAAGAAGATACACACATTAAAAAATATTATATAAAACAAAAGAGAAATAGGAAAATCATATAAAATAGAAGAGAAGTATTATAAGTATTAAAATAAATATATGGTAAAATATCGGCTTTAGCGAGCGATGGCAAGTCAATTATGCGGGGCCAGTATCTTTCTCCAGTGTGCATTGATGCTGGATGCTGGAGTAAGGCGGGCTTCCAGGATAAGGATATTTCCGGAGCTGTATATCCTTTCCCTCATCCCTGCCACCCTGGATCTTATGAGGGCTGCAAAGTTGGGAACACGCCCCTCAGTGAACATACCGGAAGCGCTGCAATATCTGGGAAGGCCAAACATCATACGAAAGGCGTTGTTATATTGTATGCGAAGTCTTTCTATGCTGCTCTTTTTATAATTTGTCCAGAGTTCACATGTATATAACGTTGCACAGAAGGCAAGGAAGAGCGTTCTTTTTACAGCGGTGCTACAAAGACGAAACCTTCTACACAGCATATTCGCTTTCACACTGAGAGCTCGTCTTTGCCTGTCAATATCGTCGTCGTCCATTAGATTATTTGTAATTATGTGTCCTAGATATTTTGTTCTTTCGGTCACCTTCAGGACCACACCGTTCAGAGTAACTGGAGGAATACTTGTTGGGCCCTGACCATACTTTATAACCAACAGTGCTGTTTTATTAGGGTTATAGAGCATGTTTGTTTCTTCAGCAAACACTTCACAGACCTTTAGAAGAACGCGTAGTCCTCTTATAGACGGTGCCATCAGTACCATATCATAACCTGATGTTGTTAAGACACTGTCCTCCGATGTGACAGCCTACCCCCGCGTTGTTTAGCCTTTGAGTGAGTTCGTCCATATAAAGGTTGAACAGTATTGGGGACATGCACCCTCCCTGTCTAACGCCGCTCGTCATGTGGACAGTAGGGTGGAGTGAAATTTTTTTTTTAAAATTTTTACTAAGGCATATCCGCAAAAAGCTGCGTGATAGGCACAATAAGCAAATTCGATAATATTTTTTGTCTGGGTTTACATTTAAAGGTGCCCCCGTTAGGACAAAACTTATCAATGTTCGTTACTGGAAAACCAAATACTAAACTTTACATAAATCGTAGAAATATTTATTCTTTTGTTTTTGAACGCACCCAATCATTAAATAACTGTCAAATGTGACAGTTATTGAGTCAACCTTCAGTCACGAGTAAGCATTCTCTGGCCGACTGTTCAAGAAATCTCAGAAAGAGTTGCGACTCGTGTCTTAGAAATATGGCATAAATCCTCCCTTCCAATAGTTAGTTTAAAAAGAGGATTGCGAATTATTAGAGCTTACCACGAAAAATATAGAATGTTAATGAAACCGTTTAAGGGATGTCAAAGTAGTAAAAATTATAAAGAGAAAATTAACAAATTCAAAGAAGATTACAAAAAATTATTCGACTTTAGTAGCTGCAAATGTGTAATAGTTGTCGATTGTATGTGTGAAAAAAGCAGTCGTATACCGAAAGAGGAAATTAATTTCTTAATAGATCAGAAGACTACGAGAAAAATGTTTTTCGGAGGCATTGATGTAACCTCAACAAAAAAAATACAGAAAAAACAAGAACGAAAAGAAATTGAGTCATCTCATTTGAAACAGCAACAAAATTTTGAAAAATCTTCTTGTTCTCATTCTCAAGCTGACGAAACATTAGTAGCAGCAACACTAGCAGCAGCAGCAGCTTTTCTGATAATTTATCTTTACTGAGCCGCCTCCTAAACAGATGCGTATAAATCTCCCATCTTTAGCTCTGGCCTGCGATTGTACTGGAGTTTCTGATAGGTCTGCCACTATTATAGCTTCTGCTGTCCTGAAAGACGTTGACATTATTACGCCAAGTGACCAAAGTAGTGTGATAGATTGTTCAAAGGTTCGACGGGAAAGAGCAAAGAAAAGATCTGCTTTACAAGACTTGAGCCACAATCAACCAATGCCCGATATTTACTTTGATGGTAGAAAAGACAAAACGTTGGTAACAGTCAAGAAATGAGATAAATGGTTTAGAAAACGGCAAATAGAAGATCATTACGTCATTGCGTCAGAACCAGGAAGTGTTTTCTTTGGTCATATCACGGTCCAGACAGGAGCAGCTAGGGCAATCGAAGATAGTATTATAAAATATTTAAATAATAAATCGGTTGACTTGAGTGCGTTATCTGTAGTGGGCTGTGATGGTACGGTAGTAAATACTGGATCTAAAGGCGGTGTCATTAGACTGTTAGAGGAAGAGATAAATAAACCGTTACAATGGTTTATCTGTACCCTTCATTCGAATGAATTACTACTACGACACCTTTTGTTACATTTGGATGGTCAAACTACAGGACCTCGATGTTTTTCAGCGCCAATAGGATCTGAACTGCAACAATGTGAAAAAAAGCCAGTTGTGAAATTTGCCGCTATACCCACGCCGCTTCCTGTTATTACTAAAGATCTAAGCACCGATCAAACATATCTACTTGACATAATGACTGCCATTAGCACTGGTATTTTCCCTTCTGACCTGGCAAATAGAGAACCCGGTTCACTGAACTATTCCAGGTGGCTAACGACTGCGAACAGGATCTTACGATTATATATCACAAAGACTGATCCGGAAGAGAATCTTCTTATATTAGACAATTTTGTGATGAAAGTTTATGGGCGAACGTGGTTATAAATCAAATACAATCCTTGGTGTGTAAATGGAGCACAGCATTTGTGGTTTACAATTAATTGTAGTCGCTATTTAAACGATAGTTTGAAGAAAGTGATTGATCCAGTTATACAAAGAAATGGATATTTTGGTCATCCAGAAAAATGTTATTATAGCCATGCTTGCAGATAACAACAAAGTGATACGGCAACTGGCCTGCCAACGTATTCTGAAAGAAAGGTCGGAGAAAGTCACAGGAATCCGAAAATTCAAAGTTCCATCATTTAATTTCAATGCTTCCCATTATACCGATATCATTGTTTGGCACTATAATCAAATTACTATTACTGAGCCACCTATAACTAAACGTTTATCTACCGAAGCTTTAAAAGAAATTGTAGAAAGCGGTCTTAGAACGAAAAATAATATGGCACTCTTTCCCTGTCAAACTCAAGCCGTGGAGCATTGCATCAAGCTCGTAACTGAAGCTTCAGATTCTGTATGTGGAGAGGAAAAACGTGATGGTTTTATCAGGGCCAGACAGTCATCACGTCAGATGATGCCTTTTTATAATACCAAACGTGAATTTTCTACTTAATTTACCTATTTTATAACAATTTTTAACAAATATTTCATGAATATGAATCGCGTTTAATTTGCAAATTTCTTTATTTATTTTTGATTTAAGAGGCTTTGCGGTACCATAAACCCTAACTTTTATGTGTTTTTTTTTATAATTACATAAAAATCTGTGTTTAAAATAACATGAAAACTACTATTCCAATAGATTATTAAGGTTTTTATACATCTTATTGAGGCTGTCAAAAATAGACGAAATAATACTTTTTGTTAAATATAGTATTAAATAAAAGAATACTTTCAACGTTTTACGTGGCTTTTAATTAGAGATTAACTACACATTAATTGACAAGAGGAAATGACAACTATATAGAAGAATCTCACACGTAGTGTTGTGCCCATCAATATAGAAGGGAGAAATTTATAATTATTACAACACTCTTACCAAATTGTAACCCTTCTTACAAAAATAAGATACAATTGAAAGTACATATATAAAGTTAACTTTTAAAAATAGTGAGCACAACATCTGCTTATTTATGTTTAGTTACATAGTAGGTATGTTTTACTTTTGTATGTACATACATTTTTATTAATTAAAAAATACTGAAATGAATCAATTACATGTTTCAAATCACAAACTCTTACCTAACAAAAGTAATGTATATCTTATTGAATTGATAAAATTAAAAATAATCAATTAGGTTTAAACACTCCTATCTTACTTCTTAGGTACTGAAATTTATCTCTAGGTAAGGCTTTAGTGAATATATCAGCATATTGCTCTTGGGTACATACATACTTTAAATTAATTTGTTTATCTGCATATTTTTCTTTAATAAAGTTATATTTAACATCTATGTGTTTGCACCGCTTATGATAGTCCACATTTTTAATCAAACAAATTGCACTTTGATTGTCTATATGTAAAGTCACTGAGTCTTGATGAAATGCTTTTATATCAATTAAAAGCCGTTTCAACCACATAACTTCTTTTGTAGTCGCACATGCTGCCATAAATTCAGCCTCTGTAGTTGATAAAGCAACACTCTGTTGATGTTGTGTTGTCCAGGTTACAGCTGCTCCAATTTTTATACAGACATATCCAGTTAAAGATCGCCATGTGCATGTATCTTTCGCATAATCTGCATCACTATAAGCTTGTAGTTGATTGCTTTGGTGCGATGTGTAACACAAACCATAGTTTTGTGTTTCTTTTAGGTATTTCATAATTTTCTTCACAACATTCCAGTGTGTGTGATTATAACAATTTAAATATCGACTCACCAGACTGACTCCATATGTGATATCAGGTCTGCTTACAATAGCTAGGTGCATTAAGGATCCAACAGCTTCTCTATAGGGTATATCCTTGTCTGGTGCAGCTGAGTTCTTTTCTAGTGTAGTATGAGGATCTACTGGAATAGTATTACAGTTGGCATTCTGCATATTAAATTTACTTAATAATCTCTTAATATAGTTTGCTTGATGAATAAATATATATCCTTTAGACTTTTCTATTTGAAGGCCTACAAAGTTCTTTGGCTCACATATTTTAATATTAAAATTCTTGTTTAATTCACATATGACTACGTCTAACGATTCTCTTAAGTTTGACAGTAGAAGGCCATCATCTACATACAGTAGCAGGTATACTAAATTATTGTTTACATTGCCAATGTAAACACATTTATCGGCATGACTGCTTTTAAAACCAAATTTCTTAAGTAAACTATCAAATTTTTGGTTCCAGCATCTTGGAGCTTGTTTAAGGCCATATAGTGAACGATTGAGTTTACATACCAGATTTGATGATGTATCTAAACCTTCTGGTGGTGCCATGTATATGTCCTCCTTTATATTTCCATACAAGAAAGCAGTTTTTATATCAAACTGAATCATCTCTGAGTTGTGTTGAACTGCCTCTGAAAGTAAAACTCGAATCGAATCATACCTAACTGTAGGTGAGAAGGTTTCATTGTAGTCTATTCCTTGTGTCTGTGAGCAGCCCTTGGCACATAGCCTGGATTTATATAGCGGACCAGATGGCAGGTCTTTTATTTTAAAAACCCATTTAGAGCCAATTATCTGTACTCCTGGTGGTTTATCCACTAACTGCCAGGTTTTATTTTCTGTATGCGCCAACAACTCATCTTTGATTGACTCCTTCCATTTTGCTGCAGTCACATTATCTGCAGATATTGCTTCACTATATGTCTGAGGGGCGTCCTGCTGATCTGAACTGTCATCTGTACATATATAGGTATTATAAGTATTACTTGCTTTATTCATTACATTCTTTGATCTTGTTGTAACATTTGAATAAATATCTTTCAGGTCTATTGATTCCTCTGGTTCATATAAAGATCCTTCATCAGAGTTGAAGGACTCATCGGTAGTTATATTTTGATCAGAAGATTCTAGAGTTGATTCGCTATTAATAGATTCATTATTGTGCATAAGACTGTCTGAGATAGATTCTGACAACGGCAATTTAATGTAATTTCTCATAACTGAATTTTCTAAGAATATTACATCTCTACTGACTAACACTTTCTTAGTTTTAGGATCAAAAAGTCTGTAACCTTTGGTCTGTTCACTGTAACCTATGAATATCATTTTAGTCGCTTTTGCATCCCATTTCTTAACCTTTTCTTTTGGTGTATGAACCAGTGCTTCACATCCAAAGATTTTTAAATTACTAATATTGGGCTTCTCACCGGACCAGATTTCTTCAGGAGTTAGAAATGCCAGTGCTCTGGTTGGACAGCGGTTGGTGATGTAGGCTGCTGTCGAAACTGCTTCTGCCCAATACTTCTTCTGTAATTTAGCATTTAATAGCATACATCGAGTTCGTTCTAATAGTGTTCGATTCATTCTTTCCGCTAGCCCATTTTGTTGGGGCGTGTAAGGTGAGGATGTTTGATGAATAATTCCACATTTTGTTAGGAAAGATTTAAAGTCATTACTTAGATATTCTCTACCATTGTCTGTGCGTAAAATCCTTATTGATAAATTAATTTGTTTTTCTACCATGGCCTTAAATTCTTTGAATTTATCAAAAACATCTGACTTATTCTTTATTATATAAGTAGTTACTTTTCTGAAGAAGTCATCGATGAAGGTGACGAAATAGTGCGCTCCTCCCAGTGACTGGACTTCCATGGGCCACAGACGTCAGAGTGTATGAGCTCCAGCAAACGTTTAGCTCTGGATCCTTCTGAAGGGAATGGATTTCTTGACTGCTTTCCCTCTAAACATGAAATACATACACCTTTGTCATTGTTTTCAATTTTCACTCCAGTACTTTCAGATAAGTTGTTTAGATCTTCAAAATTCAAATGTGCCATTCTTTGATGCCATAAGTAGCCATCATTTCTTGCAGTTGTAGATATGTATGCTGGAACACTTTGTGTATTGAGCCTGTACATATTATTTGTTAACTTTGCATTTGCCACTTGTAGATTATTTTTGTTAAAAATCCTGCAACCATCTTTGTCAAAT
>JADDOH010004640.1:0-13341 GCA_016648135.1 Agrypnia vestita
ACGTCCTCCTTGTGTGTATGTGTGCTGCAATATCTATCATCCAGTTAGTGATTCCCAAAATAGTGTTTTCCTTGTATATATATATATATATACACATATATATTTCAATATCAGCACCTGTAAAACTGTATTAGATCCTAGAAACAAGAAAACGAATCCCTCTACGCTGAGCACATACAGGACATAAACCCCTTAAAACTAGTTCATCTACGCCGTACAATGATATCACATGCAGACATGACCAATATAATTACAAATATGCTTGCGTCCCGCCGACTGGACGTCTGTGTTTTCCAATAACAACTTTTCAGTCATGTATTTAACATAACGTCCTCCTTGTGTGTATGTGTGCTTCAATATCTGCCATCCAGTTAATGGTTCCCAAAATAGTGTTTTCCTTGTATATATATTTCAATATCAGCACCTGTAAACCTGTCTAGAATCCTAGAAACGAGAAGACTATTCCCTCTACGCCAAGCACATACAGAACATAAGCCCTTTCAAACTAGTTCGTCTACGCCGTATAGTGATATCACAAGCAGACATAAACAATACAATTACAAATATGCTTGCGTTCTCCCCCACCTTGGTGGAAATATTCGCATTCGTATTCACCGAATAGTAGGCCTGATATTCGTATTCATGAAGGTAGTATTCGTTGCATCAAGGTTATTATATTTACAAGTATGTTCAAGTTCCCCCACCTTGGTGGAAATATTCGCATTCGTATTCACCGAATAGTAGGCCTGTTATTCGTATTCATGAAAGTAGTATTCGTTGCATCACTCTCAATAATAAAATCATATAGATAAATAATTACGGTAACTCATAAAAATATGACATTACTTATATTAAACGAACAAAGCAAAACAATCTGTCATATAAGTAAATAACGTGATCACGGAAGACCGAAGGTTAACTACCCCTGAACAAACCGCGAACTGCCCACAATAATGGCAAATGTTGTAGAAACATTTCAAATATCTAATATTGAATGAGTAAAAACAATGTCATATGAATAACTATCGCGATTACGGATGGCCGAAGGTTAACCACCCCTGAACACACCGCGAACTGCCCACAATAGTGAATAATGTTCTAGAAAACATTTCAAATATCTAATATTGAATGAATAAACAATGTCATATGAAGAACTATCACGGCTACGGAAGACCGAAGGTTAACTACCCCTGATCTAACCGCAAACGACCCACAATAATGGAATATGTTGTAAAAAAAACATTTCAAATATCTAATATTGAATGAATAAAACCAATGTCATATGAATAACTATCGCTATTAAGGAATATATACAATTCGAAACACGTCTTTATAAGAACTTGATAGGAACAAATCGTGTTTTCAACGATTGCCTAATGATACGCAATACAAACATATAACGAGTTCAAATAAACCACACATTCATGTTTTAATAAAATAAATATAAAATCCAGATGCATTTTTAAAATATATTGTTAGTAAGAAACTCCTCGCACGATCTACACAAATCATATAGAAATCCGTGTATTCAATCGCCAGTATAGATAACAAAGCATTCTTTTGCATAAGGATACATCCGCCCTGAAGAATCTCTCGTACATTCCGAACCTCGCGACATTGAATATACATAATTATTCTGAATTTTTAAATCCCACAAACAAACACGAAACACCCTTCGTCAGTAAGGTATTCCATTTTAAAGCCTTTATATCTTTGGTAATATATGAATATCAAATTTAAGTGATTTTTCATATGAACAGCGACAGAATTATATATTTCATAAGCGTTATGCAATAATTTGAATAACTATCACAGTCGCCATATTACGATTTCTTGTATATTGAATCTGAAGCGCGTATAGTAATAATTATCCCTAGGCCCAAAATACGTAACAAAACAATCCACAACATGTATCTATAATTGTTACGATCCAGAAAGTCCTAAATTGAATACACGAAAAAGGCAATAGAAATAAATAATATTGAAAATGCTTAGCTGTATCGTCGAGTGTTGCTGCCTCTGTGACTCACTGATGGTATTTCGGTCCTCTCTCCACAAGAGCCTCCGGCCAACGTTGATGCTGAAGAAAGAAGGGAGATCCTCGAATTTGTATGGCTTATATAGTCTATATTTCTCGCCATTTTTGACTCCAACCGACGTGTAAAGGTAAAGTCTAACTCAGAAAGCCTCTGATTCGTCGAATTCGTTCCGCGAATCCACGTCCCTGATTGGCTCGCTTCATCAGAATCATATAACATAAAGCCCGCTTTACACGCCCGCGTGCAGAAATAATAACGCTCGCCCGCACCTACTTATCCGGCAGATAGATATTTTCGTATAATTTTTCAGCAATGTCTATTTGAATAGGCCAATATCGTTACACGCATACTTATGTATATAATAAACACCGCATCAATTCTCACAGCTCAACCGCAAAGTATAATGAAATGCAGAACTTTTGAACGTGAGGAAGCGCGAAACAAACCAGCCGCAAGAATTGACAACTAAAGAGATATCCGCAGATTACAGATCCTGTTCTACGTCAAAGAGACGAGCTTCGTAGATACCTTGATTTAAATTCATCAGGAAGATTTCGACAGATGACGGTTATAAAGTTGAAAACAGTTTGTTAACATATTGGTGTGAAAACTTAAGCGCATTTCGTTTCATAACTAAAAATTTACCTCCAACGCGCCCAAAGAAATATAACTACAAGAAAGAAAATTGAGGAAGACGCAAAAAAATTTGCTGAATATTGAAACCTATAAATCAATTTCTGTCTGTATGTTCTCTATACAAAAACACACGGTTTAAGGTGGGGGGGCAAGGTTTTTAACTTTTTTTTGCACTTTATTTTTAATTTTTTAAATGAATGTATCGCAAGAATATCGTGTCAAAATTTCAAGTCAATCGGAGCAAAATTGACGAAATTATGAACATTTGAGCGATACTCAGACTGATTTTCTATACCTGCTCGGGCAGCTAAGAAACGCGCTCACTTGAGGATTACCGGACGTGCTATTGTATTGGAAGAGTTTTTCGTAGACAAGGACAAAAAGATGCTGATGATGAAAGCTCTTTTTGTGTGAACATGGCATCGACGATTATGTGTAAGTATAAAATAAGTGTTGAGTTTTATTTTGAATTTTACAGTGTGCAAAACTTTAAAGCGTTTTCCCCACATCTCACGTTTTCAAAGTTAGTGTCCATCATAACTTCAAAACTACTGCACTGATCCTTTTAAAATTTTGAACACTATTTCTGTACATAATTTACGAGGTAACGTTGGAGACTTTTTTTCAAATTTGTTATTAATTTTTATTTTTTAATAACAAATTAGTCGATATTTTTCGCAAAAAATCGCGTTTTTCCCTTCAAAGTGTTCCAAAAAATTGAAAAATTGAAATTTCAAAAAACCCTCCCAGTGTTACCTGGGAAAACCTATCATCTAACGAATGAAATTTGATTTTTTGATTTCAGATGATCTAGCACCAAGTTACGATGGACACCGCAATTCTACTTTTTTCCGAGACACGTCCGAATAATTGCTGCCATTGCCGTATTTTTTAATATTTCTTCTTGTAAATTTTACACAGTATTTTTCAAATATTATACTTTAATGTAGCATTAGTTTTAATAAAGATATTTTAACTGTGTCGTCACAAAAAATTCACAAAAACATGCCTTTTTTTGTACGAATTAACCTTACCCCCCCCTTAACCGATCCAATCTAAATTTTGCATACTTATTTTTATGGAACCGTCGGACTATTTCAAGCCTTCACCACGATAAATATTTCATACAAATCTGTACCGCTTGACCGAGCTGGCTGAAATTTTGCAATTTTTTTTTTAAATACATATAAAAATAAAATATTTAGGACCCGGCGGGTAAAACCTTAGAGTATATACAATCCAGGTAAAACAGATGACATTTCTTCCTCCACTTCACCCCCCCTCCCCCCAACCGATATATTTTCTGTACAAATCAACATCGTTTGACCGATCTGATCCAAATTTTGTATACGTTTTCGTATGGGGACCCGGTGGGTAACATAGGTGATATTTCCTCCCTCCCCCTCTTCCTCGCCCCTGATATATATTCAGAGAAAATCTATACCGCTTAACTGATCTAACCCAAATTTTGCATACTTATTCTCTGAGATCCGGCGAGGAACTAAGGTTACATTTCCTTCCTCCCCAATTACCCCTTCTCATATATTTTCTGTAATCTGTACCTATTTGACCCAATTTGGCATACTTATTCTTTAAGACCTGGCGGGTAACATAAGCGACATTTCACCCTATCTCTTTACCCCACCCTCTCCCCCTGATATATTTTCTGTACAAATCTATGCCGTTTGACCGATCTCACCCAAATTTTGCTTACTTATTCTTTAGAATCTGGAAAATATAGATTCTTCTCTCATCCCCCTTTATCCCACCCCTCCCCGCTATATATTTTCTGTACACCTACCGTTTGACCGATCTGACCCAAACTTCGCATGCTTATTCTTTAGGATTCGGTAGGTTAAAGTAAGCAACATTTCCCTCCTCTCCCTTAATCCTTCCCCCTTCCCTTAATATATTTCCCATGAAAATCTGTAACTCTTTGACAAATATTACCCAAATTTTGCATACATATTCTTTAGGACACGGCGGAAAACAATGGCCACATTTTCTCCCTGGATATCCCACCCATCCCAGCCTAGATTACATAAATAGATACATTGTTATTATTAGAGGCTTTGCAAAATAATGGAACCTCCGTTTCCCCCCACAACTTATTTTCAACTTAATCCTTAACCCGTGCAACGTCGGGTACGGACAACTAGTGTTATATAGAACATATGCACGGTACTCTTTATTTATTTTAGTAATCATCGAGAACGTTACAACATATTTATAGAATAATAATGACAGCTTGACACAAAGCATTTGATATTTGTATTTTACACTAACAATATAAATTTATAGCTTCTACAACTACCAGAAATCGGTATTTCTTAAAAAAACAAATCTAACACACCACCATAATTGATAAATTTATTTGTCCATCTTTTTCAGAGTCCATTTCTTGTCTTTTGGAGTACTATTGTATCACAAATGCGTGTGTCTACATGTATCAAACAAACAGTTAATAATATGATCACAGGATAAAAAAATGGGTTAGCCTAAGACGACACATCTTAAAGATCATTCATTTGTAGAAAAAGATATAAATTGTAGGTCTGTAAGGTATTATCTCATAATCGACAATTTATTATATTATTGACAGTTGAATTCACGAATAACGGGATTTGGGGTTGCCATAATGTTCGATGCGGGATGCGTAACTCGCTATAAACCAACATGGGAGCTTTTTGCGGCTATTAATTAATCTAGTCACAAAGACTATAACGCTAATTAATAGTGAATAACCTAATATCGCGCGGAACCGTATACGTATGAAGTACGTAACATGTTTGAACTAATATACCTACGTGTAAATTTCAACCTGTTAGAAACAGCTTTTCGTTAGCCATTGGGAAGGTAATGAATATAATAATGCGAGTGCACTTTGGCGCAAAAATGAGGGATCGAAATTTTTTGCCAATCTATTTTCGGTCGACTTTCTATCCAAAAAGCGATTCAGAGCATTTTAAGTATGTTCAAATTTTCCAAGAAAACAATACTGGATTTTATTTCCTCTGCCGGCAGTTAATGGTACTATTTTAAATTGTGCTGGGCGGAACATGAAATGGCGCGCGTCTTTGCTAAGCCCTCGCGTATATTTATAGTATCTTTTTGGCGGTCCACAGAGAGGCGGCGGTAGCAACACGCGTTAGGAGGCCGGTTCGGGTTTACTGGCCCGGGGTTCAAGCCCCATCTCCGGACGTTTAATTGTTTTTTTAGCCGTGAATTCGAACTAAATTACGGACGTTACACGAGGTTACGCACGCAAGCCGGCTTAAACGAGATTAACAGTTTAAACTATTGCGGCTATTTTTACAACCGGCCCTAAGGGTGTCGCAACACTGTCCGTTTTCCCAAATCCACTCTTGCGTTTGATAATTTTTCCTTAATTCCAGTGCCTTCCGCGCACTTCGCACCCCCGAAATTGGTTCTGCCGTCTGACGCATAAAGAAAATATCCCGCTTCCCGATTCGGCCTTCAGATAGTGTCGAGTGGGGCCACCCCCCTCGGGCCGGGGTGGGGGAGATTTATGCGACGTCACATAAATAACGGTCTGGCTTGGTAAAGTCCAAATAGGTAGTGAGATACGCGGGGGATCCGGCCGCGGCGCCATTGGCAGATCTGGGAGGCTGGGGCTGCCGCTTCTTCGCCGGTGCAGACCTTGGAAATTCCTAAACAAAACCCATCCCGAAATGAAAAAATTTTCCCGCAAAATGTTTCCGCGATCGATAAGCGTGATAAAAATGATCCTTATTTTATTCGCTTTTAATTCGTCGGAAAACTAATCGATAAATTATTTAGGACAATAGAGCGGAAAAAATTTAATATAAAAATCGGCCAGCGTAAAAAACTATTCTGAGCGACGTTCGCTTTATTTTTTCTATTAGGTACGTGTGCATACTATACCTAATCTATTCATCTGAGCAGTAAATTTTGTACCAAAAAATATTTGCGCAATTTTTTTGCATTCGTAAAATATTACACCTCGTAAGAACCTACAGTACCTACATACCTAATTAGGAAGTAATTATCTATAAATTAATACAGTAGCCGGCAAACATCTTGAAATTCTGCGGCGTAGTGGGGGGACGTTTGCGCATCTATCTTTCTACCAACGAGACCCAAATTTCGTCTTCTGCGCATTCCCCCACTTAGCCAAAGAATTTCATAAAGTTTGCCGGCAACTGTAGCACAATATTCTCACCCGATTTTGGTGCTTCATCCCATGAGAATCCAATAGATCAGTCATTAATTAAATGTTGGTCATCGTTCGGTCTTTTATGCAAACCTAAAATCTAGTTTCGAGTATTTATTTCTCTAAGTTTGGGAACGTGTGCGGCCGCACGCCCACACACCATAGAAAGAACATTGATTCTTGTCCCAACAAAATGCGTTTTGACTTATTGCATGTATTTTTTACAACGCTATTTTTACAAAGATTTAGCGTGTTAGAAGAAGAAAATAATGCTCCACCCAACTACATCACGACCAAATTATTTATGACCCGTCTTCCAAATGAAAAGGACAGGATTGTAACCCATCTGCCAAATCGTCACCGAAATGAATATTTTTTAAGATTAGTAGGTCGACATATTTTCATATCTTTTATCATGGAATTCTTTTTACATCAACAATATTCCGGACCCCATGGTTCCACAATTTTTACGATACACGGTATTATAAATCTGTCAATCTTCTTTATGATACTTCACTTGCGCAGACAATTCGATAAGAAAATTTACTGATAAGCAAGCTGATAAGTTGAATCTACTAAGATTCTAATATTATTTCAAAATGAATAATCGTTCAATTGTTTTCTTATCGACTTACCACATGAACCAGAATATCGTTCTAATTTAATTCTACTTGAATAATATTATTGCAATTCGATTAACCAAATTATAAAAGTTAATCATACAATGGAATTAAGTTTGGACGGTTTCCAAAATTCCTTTTAACTTGTAATTTATAAAAAGTAGTATTCATGCTCCTTGTGCTATATTTTATTAATAAACATGACATACGATGATTAAAAATTCAAAATACTATTTTTAAAACAAATTAAAGCAAATGCCTTCAAACGAAATTTCGGGAATATGTTGTTGTGGCAACACTATAATGTCACACGTTACGTCTAAACCAATCGCAAATCGTGTCATATGCTTCAATCACAATTCTTTCAGGTGCAACATGATTAGTTTGCCAGCCATTAAATGAGGTTGCCTTTTGCGTATTGTTAAATTCAGTTAAAAAGTACAGGGATTAGTCCGGACTTGAATTTCATCATTCTGTCTTTGCTGAATCTTCTCGCACATACCACGCGCCAATCACACAACACATGTTAATCTTCTCCCAAAACACCTACACACACTAACCCGCCAAAAGTTCTTTGGGATAAGAGAATACGTCACAGCGGAAGAATGTCCCCCCTCACGAATATCAAAGATACATAAAATATGTATTCTTGCATAATTAAATGCCCCAATAAATAAAGCATATTTTATTGAATTTTGTTTAAACCAAGTCTCTTAAGGAAAAACATTTTCTTGTAATAAAACGCGACTTATTTACTAAAACATTATACTTCTTAGTTTAATTGGACTTAAGTATTTAGTTCGACCTTTTCATAATAATTGTTTCCAAATTGATAAGCTCATATTAATTTTAAAATATTCTTAGATTTTCACGGCCATTCAGAATATTCTGGTTTGAGTTTTCTGGGAAATTCTAGCGTGTTTTTACGACGTTTCGGAGCTCTTTGCATGATCTCTCATCAGGGCTAATGTGTTGATAACATCATCTGGCAGAATATCACATAAAATTCAAACCAGAAAACTTTTAGATTAATTTTTTCATAATTATTTCAAAATTTATAAGCTTGTAGTAATTTTTTTAAACAAGGCGAAGGTATTGTTTAAAACCTTCGCCTTGTTTAAAAAATTGTGGACAATAAATTTCTCAGTTGGTTCATGGATATTTATTCTGGTGGTCTTGTAATCAAGGTGAAGTGAATATAAATATTATATGTGATTAGTTACATACCTCTATTATGATAAATATAGTAAGGTGTTATTAGACCAACGTTGGCAACATTAAATACTATTACTTGAAACTACTTTTATATGAAGATAAAATGTTTCTACATATATTATTTTGTTTATTAATTCTAATGGCTCAAATCATAAAATATTGTTACGGTCCATAAGTAATAAAAGTTATAGAAATAAATTTATCGCTTGTTCTTCTCCAGGGTGAGAAACCAACTACTTTATTCTCTGGTTTCTCTCGTCTCCTACTTTCACATATATAATAAAAGTACGTGTCTGCCACGTTCAGAACATTAAAGTAAAAACTATAGAGACTTAAAGCACACTTGATATTAGGCGTGCTTGTTTGTCTCGATAAGCGACTCGCCCGGTGATCAAGTGGCCGGGAATTCAAGCCTCGTCCCGGGAGACCGGCAAGCTTTCACAAGTGCTTAGCTTACTCAGAAAATAGTAAAAATATTAATGTGACAGTGTTAAATATTTTCTAGATAAACTATGTTGTTAAATGATATGAAATGTACAGAGAATACCAAAATATTATACTGGAAAAGTGAAGAACTTTCTTTGTGTATATAATTTATTTTATTATTTTACTAGGATACCTACATATAATATTTATTTTCGTAACTAAAAAAATGATGCTGTTAAAAAGAAAATATAATATTCTATATTTATATTATTAAAGCGTAACAGGAATGCAAAGACACTAGCTATGATATGTGTATATTTTTAGATAAAATTTCCATTGGTGCATTCATCCGAGATTGCGAAGTCTAATGACTAATTGATATTGAATATTTAAAGACATATAAAATTGTACATACTAATCGTGACTAAGACATTTTTAAAAGAGAATTCCTTCAAGAACGACAATAAAGTAACTAACTAATTAAGAATATTAATTGAGGACCGTTATATACATAAAGTAAAATACTTATTTTTCTGTTACTTAAAAAATAAGCACCAAATTAATAAATTAATACAAGATATATTTTTATATCATCTCTTTTCACCACTGCGATTCATTTTAAATCATTAAAAAAGCCAATTTCACGCTTTTTACTCAATTATGTAATTTTAAGTATTTTGATCATTCCTTTATTTTATTTATTTGTGTAATGCTAACTTTAATAACATTTATTAGTTGATAATGATTCATTGAAAATTAATTCGCGTCTAATTTATTAGTAATAGTTTATCGGTTCTACATAAATGTTCAAATATAACAAAAAATACATAAATATGAATTCAAATTAAAAAACCAATAAAATTTAATACATTAATTCTTATATAAATTAATTATAAAATTGATATATACGTTTTATAATATGTTATAAAAATCTATTATATTACATAGATACACATGAAAAAAAACCGCTTCAACAAGAATAACATTCTGAAATACATATTAGTGTCAAAAATGACAACAAAACTACTTTAAACATTATTGGACTACGAATAATTTACCCAGTAGACGTGTAAACTATTTAAAACTTTTCATAATAAATTAAAGCGAATGAATTTTTAATAGATATTTCATATAAAATAATGTAGTGATTGTCCAACTTTTTACAGAAAATAAGTCTGATATATTGAAAGAATGCAAGCTTTGATGTCGCTTATGTCTGTAACTGTCGACATTTCAACCAAAGTGTAAATAATATTTTGTAATCAAAATTGAATGAAAAAGACTCCATTTCGGCGTTAAATCATTTTAAAAAATGGGTGACAATCCATTGTTGTCATAATAATTGATTTTATGAAAAATTGCAACAGCAGCTAAGGTTTACAAGTGTGCAAACCGATACAGATCGGTGGCAACATAAACGTTCCATGTAATTTTTCTATTATGATTATAGGGTAGGAGTCAGCGACCGCCAGACTTACTTATACTATCAAATCTGTTTTTTTTCTGTAGCTGTACACTATAGTAGGTAAGAAGGTTTGGATATTATGACATTCGACTTCGGGGGATTTTGGAAGATCACAGGTAATACAGGTTGAAAAAAAATGTGTACGTAAAACGTTAAAATATAATGTATCAGGTATCATTGTTAAATGGTGACCCGAATAAAATATATGAAATTCATATTTGTTACCATAACGTAAATTAGATTATAATTTACAGATCTTCAAAGCGTCTGGCCGTAGAAATGACCCGCGAAAAGCGTCTGGCAATGATTATTATGCGTATAGTACCTACCGTCCGGTTAAACACATTTAAAAAATATATTTATTACTTTTACGTTATACTTATTCATTTTTTGTACCAGTATTAGGTACCTGTTATCTGCCGAAACCCCCGAACTCAAATGTCATAATATCCAAACCTTTTTACCTTCTATAGCATATACCTACAGAAAAAAAATCAGGTTTGATTCTATTACGTAAGCCTTTCGGTCGCTGGCTCTTAGTCTAGTAGGTACGGACCATAAACACATCTGAGCAGTAATTTTTTTCCAAAAAAAAATAGGTGCCTAAATGAGAAATGAGTCTGGAAGAATATGCAACACTTGGTGCATGAAATAAAATGTTGATCAATGTTCGGTAGAAATTGAGCTATTCATAATAATATTATTTTTCGAGAACATTTATAACTAAAAAAACATCACACTTCATACATTCTTTAAATTGGTTGAGTAAACGTTGAGAATTCAAAATATAAAAAAACTAACCTATAAAAACCAAGTTTTTACTATACGCCCTTTCTCATTTACTAGTGGAAACTGGTTTGGCGCTTAACCTGCGCGTTGGGCTTCGGTCGGGCGACGCTACGGAAGGGAGAAATAAAAAATTACCAAAAATCCAAAATTATACTATAATCAGGTTTAGTGTCTACCAGTTTGCGTCGCAATCTCTTCATACAAGTTTTATGAAAAAACCATTAAAAATTTGAAAAATCCAAAATTATACTATAATTTTTTTTTATAACGAATATTTGATACATCTTTTTGATCGACGCCACGAGTCTGCTTGCAAAATTTCAGCTCGATTGGATTTCGGGAAAAGGGTTAAAAATCGATGCAAAGTTTTTTCGTCAAGCAAACAGACGCCACGAGTTAAAAGAAAGGAAGTAAAAACTAACCCATAAAAACCAAGTTTTTATTTTACTTCTCCTCCTCCCTCCCTTGTAAATTAAGTTTACCATCATGTAATTAAATAACTAATTGACTGAAAATGAAACATGTCTAGACAAATATCTATGTCACAAATCTCTAAAATGATCTCTTTATTATTTGATTTCTTCCCAAAAAACCGAAGTGTGCTGTCATCTGTGAACCAATTGTCATAAATTTTCGAAATTCGTAGTGAAGTAGGTACCTATTATACCTAATGACGGAGTAATTCAAATTTTAAATATTCCGTGACGTTATCGGGCCGCCGCGCTGTTGGTAGCTTTTATAATGATTCCAATTTGAAAAAAAACATTAAAAATTTGAAAAATCCAAAATCATACTATAATTTATTTTTTTTAACGAAAATTTGATAGATCTTCTTGAACGTTGCCACGAGTCTGCTTGCAAAGTTTCAGCTCGATTGCAAAAAACGGCATCACAATGTTATACTATAACTGTCAAGATACAGAAATAGCAATATCGCTTATTTCAGAATACGGATGAATGTACGCCCGTGCTCTTAGGGCCAGTTGTTTGATCAGTAGATACATTTTTGCGAAAACGGGATGTTTGATTGGTGGAAAACGAAAAAATCTATGTTGTTTTCTTAATTATTACTGTTAGGTACTACCGATCAAACAACTGCCCCTTAAATATTGTCAAGCCTTCGTAAAATGATGTCGGCAAATTCGCTGCACTCATTGCCAAGTCTACGTAGCCCGCGCAACGAACGGTAAGTGAATATGAAAAGTCAGTTAGTTCTTAGATATTCGTTGTAGAAAATACGTCTCGACATATTGTGACATACATGTTACGGTTTATTGCGCAGAAAATTTGCGGCGAGCGTAAAACTGTTTCACATCGTTATGTTTTATTAAATCACGGGGGGCGATTATATTATTTAAGCGAACCGGTTAATAATTTTACCGGGGGACAGTATTTCTAAGGTGAAACTGTTATTATTTGCAGCCAGGGTAATATTTAATTAAGTAGGTCTCCGGTTGCGTTTTCCCATAGTAAAAATGAATAATGCTCGGGAGGTGTCGCGGCGGCCGCGCGCACCGCCGCGGCGCTAATGGTAATTGCGCGGGGCGACACCCGCGGCCGCGCGGTGTTGTCGCTGAATTCGCCCCGCTGACAGATTTCCAGCCGTGAAATTTATGTTTTGAGAAATTCGATAGGGTCGTTTAAAGTTCAGCGAAATTGACTCAAAGCAACATAAAGTCGTATTATAAACATTTTAAAACTAAATTACACCCTTTTTTCCTACAGTTGGATAAATTAGATCGAATGCGAAATTAGAATAAAATTTTATACGAATTGTATGGATCAATTCTCGACGTTTCGCCGGAGTCGTATCGCAGCGTCTATTCGCCGCGGGGGTCAAGGACGAACGAAGCGCGAGTGCACTCTCCCGAGGACTATGTGATGTGACTGCGACGAAACATCGAGAATCGAATCTCTACGGTTACAGGTTTTATTTCAATATCTAAATAGTTTGAA
>JADDOH010004641.1:0-36660 GCA_016648135.1 Agrypnia vestita
CTCACGGCCTTCTGTCTCGCATCGCGGTCTCGCTCGCGAACTGACTCACATACGAAATCATGCAGTAGGAGTCTCTGTCTCCCGTTTCTGTCTAGGTCTCCTGTCTCTAGCGCGAACCGCCACCTTTACGCGTCTTAGGGCAGGTTGTATGAACATGGGTTATAGTAATATTTCGAAAAAAGAGATTTTTACAAAAACGGGTTGTGTGATTGATGGGAAACGAATGAATCGATGGTTTAAATCAAGGTTGCCCAACCTTTTAAACAGTCGGGCAAAATTGACGATTCAAAAATCTCAGGTGGGCCACTGACCACTAACGGTTCCTATTTTTAAATCCTTTCTTTTAACTCAAGGCGTCTGCTTGCTTGCCGGCTTACCGTCGAAAAAACTTTGGATCGATTTTTAACCCTTTTTCCGTGATCCAATCGAGCTGAAACTGTGCAAGTATACTTGTGGCGACGATCAAGAAGATCTGTCTACCATTTTCGTTAAAAAATAATAATTATAGTATAATTTTGGATTTTTAGAAATTTTAATAGTTTTTTCAAATTGGAATCATTAAAAAAATTTGATTACTAGCAACGGCGGCCCGATTACGTCGCGGAATATTTTCTAAATTTGAATTACTCCGTCGGTATACATAATAGGTACTTCACTACAAATGTCGAAAATCTAAATTGACTGACAAATATTTTTAGAATTTAATCTTCAAAGCATGAAGTGTCTTATCAAAGCTCAATACATCTGAGATTTTAGAAATATATTAAATTACTGTAAGTTTAGTGTTAATTCGTCTTTAATTGTTGTTATATTTTACAAAGAAAGGGAGTATAATAAAAACTTGGTTTTTATCGGTTAGTTTTTATTACTTTTGTTAACAATTTAAATTAAGCCTCAATTATTATTGTGCAACAAAAAAAAGCAATATTATGATATTGTCGCTTATCAAAATAACAAAATAAATAGCATCTTCTGCCAAATAAAGAAACAAAATAAAAAAATCTGAAACTAAATAATCGGTACAATTAATGTGATTTCTGAAATTGTTTATGTTTTAATAATTCTCGTATGTTACGCCGTAATAGATTTTTTATATAATTAACATTTGAAAACATCTTTTCACAAACATATGTTGATCCGAAACTACTTATTAATTGAAAGGTCAGGTCAGTTATTGCAATTTCCACTAAATATCTAAATGTAAATCTACATATTCTTTCTAAAAGAATATGTAGATTTACATTTTTTTCTGCAAAATGGTTTTTAGGTGTAGAATGATTTTGCAGTTAAGTAAGTTCCAGCTGAATATTGGCAGGATAACTGTTTAATAAAAGGGTTTTGTAGAGTTATTTCAGTTGTAAAAAATTGACATTATGCATCACATTACAAGCTCATCAGGTTCGATGGATACCAGATGCGTTTATCAATTTGAAGGGGGCTCAATAAATGAAACATAGCAGTGTGGAACATAACAAATTTATTTTAATGGCGAAGTACATTGTATTGGTGGGAAACAAATTACAAGTTATAAAAAAGTGAATAAAAATTATAAGTATAAGATTGATTGTTTCATAACACAAAATATTGTTACATGAAAAATAGCTGAAAATGTACGTTTATGGAGGTATTACAATATCAAATGGAAGTATAAGTACTCAAACAGAAATACTGATAGCGTCCTAAAGTAACTGATCATAAAAAGGTACAATACGATGTGACGTATTGGTATCAAGTTCAAACATAAAAAATACAAGTCCAGTCATAAAATTCCTCATGATGACGAATATAACGAAATACAAATTCCGTTCGAGGTATGGATATCAAGCCTCTTAAAACAATGATCAAACAGTGGTAAAGGCATACAATTCCATATCGTGTTCAGTGAGAATATCAAGAAATGCAAAATTCAATTTGGTACTCCAGTGATATTATAAAAATATAGAGATAGAAAATAAGCCGAGACTGAGTATTATTGTAAAAATATAAAAGTCAAAATAAGTTGAGACTGATATTTTTCCGTGGAATAACCCGGTACACTAAATACACCAGATTGTTAACTTGGTAGGCACTGTTACTTGCGGAATATTGGTCTTTCACGATACAGTCAAGTTCCCTGGAGGTTCCAAGATATCAACATTCTTAAGAAAGAGCTTCTAGAAGGGTATTCTGTACACAATGCACATGACACTTGGAGAGGCAATGATTCCCTCGGAGTAGGGATGGGTAAAAAATATAGATATATCAATATATCAATATATCGATATTTTTTTTTTGAAAAATATCGATATATATCGTCGACATATTTTTTCGCGATATATCGAATATCGACTTTTTTTGATATATCGATATATCGATTTTGATATATTTTTTTCGGGATAACCGATATTTTTTTCTTGGGCAACTTTTTTAGTTTTGGTAATTTTTTTGGCGACCTTTTTTTGGGTATCTTTTTCACCTTTTTCTTGGCGACCTTCTTTTTTTTGGTCATCGATATATATTTTTTTCGATACATTTTTTTTCCGGATATATCGATATATTTTTTCCGATATATCGATATATTTTTTTCGATAAATCGATATTTTTTCCCGATATATCAATATATTTTTTCCGATATATCGATATTTTTTTTGTGACCTTTTTTGGTTATCTTTTTCAGTTTTTTCTGGCGACCTTTTTTGGGTATTTTTTCTCACTTTTTTCTGGGGACCTTTTTTTGGTCATCGATATTTCTCGGATAATCGATATATTTTTTCCGGTTACCAATTTTTTTTTGTTGGTCGCCAAAAGCTTATTCCCCTTACATTTTTGAAAAAATAATATCGATAAATGTCGATATATTTTTCGCAATGTGTATCGATTATTTTCGACACTTTTTAAAAATATCGATTCGATATATCTCGATATTTTTTTTCATTTACCCATCCCTACCTCGGAGAAATCCCCATAAATAAAATAATATAGACATCACCGTTTTGGCGACATTGTTGATGTTGCCAACAGGGCAATGTTAAAATTCCTTATATTTGGCTAGACTTTCACACCGCGTGTTTTGACAACAGTCCAAAACGAAGAAACTCGGGCTTTGTCCAGCAAGAATGTTTTTGTTGAACGTAGAATTTATATTAATTAACGCTGGGATGTCTGTTAGCGTTATATCAGATCGGATTAACATGATATTTCAAAGTAAGATTCTCACACCTCGTGGGTACAAATCCGACAAAAAAAATGACTAACACAAAATTGTCTAGCAAAGGATGTTTCGGCAGTAGAAATCACACCATTGAGGTATTAGATGGCGTTATGGGAGATTTGATCAAAATGTTTTTTATTATATTAACGTTTTATGTCCACCGCGTGCTCGGGACACTGATTACAAGTTTCACTTTTAGACATAGCGTTTTGGAGATTATTTTTTCCCAATCATTGTCTATTCTGGTTTATAATAACAACACTTGACAGTAGTGATGGGTCCGCTCTGTACTCACTACTACAATGTAGTACTACATTACATTGAGGTGCACACTTCGCACGTTTTGAAGTGTAGTGCATACTACAAACTACAAACACCAAAGTTATTGAAAGTATAAACTTCAGATAGTACACTTCATTTCAAAGCGAATACTACAAAATACATACATTTCAAAGTTATCGAAAGTATGAGAAACATACTTTAAATAGTGCATTTTTTACGTGAAAATTTTGGGAAGTTGATGTAGCTAAACGAAGAAATCTCTGGAAACTGTAACAATCACCCCCCCCCCATGATTTGAAAATTTTTTGGAATCGAATGAAGAAATCTGGCTGGCGACCTTTTTTTTTTAGCTCGCTAAATTTTTATTTGGGAAAATAATATTTACTTCACTAGTACTACAATTTTGTAGTACAATTACCTCATTTCATTACTTCACTTCATTAATATTACAATTACTTCACTTCAAGTAGTTTTTACTACAATTGTAGTGTACACTTTGTAGTCTTCAAACTGGTAAACGTGTGTGTGTTGTAGTCTTCATTTTGAAATGTAGTTTTTCCCTTCGCTACTTGACAGACCCGGTGGCGTTATTTGATAAGGCCACCGGGCCGAGAATATGATGCCAAAGACGGACCACCTTTTTGACGTGATTCTGTTTCGAACCGTTAGACAATGGCGAAGTGGCGAGGCCAATCTAACGAAGCTAAAAATGCCGGAAGGGCCAACTGCGAAAACATAATAATGCCGCTGTCAAAGTGTTAAGAACAGCGGTAGATCATTTTATTAAAATAAATGTCGAGATAATTAAAAAATACCACGACAATATATAAGTATATGTACACTGAGGGCATGAAAAGGGTTTCTTATCAGAGTGTACAAACTCGTTTATTTATTATACTTATGTATACAGTAGATACATATTTTTTATAATTTATTGATTCTATGTTATAGCATTTTTACAGACATTATACTCCCCATAATATGAGCCAAGGCTCGAGCTTATGGGAGGAGTATTTACAAGCTAAATTTAAGTATAAAAGCAGAAATTTTAGTAGTAATTTTTTTTATTATATAGAAACTATTTGAGACATTTGGGCAATGTTACAATTCATCGTTGTCGAAAATCAAGGATTTGACTTCTGTTCGTATTTTGGAATGTTCCTTTCTTGATATTTGTTTTGCGACAACAATGTATTGTACCATTTAACTCGCAAGTATGTAAAATGATACTGTGCCATGGTGGTTCTTAAAGATGGTATCTTTATTTGTCCCTTTGTTCTATGTCTTTATTTTGTTATTTGAATGTGATATGAGCATAGAAGTATAATCACATTGAGAAAAAGAAAAAGTTTTCTCACCGATGTGTGTAAGCATGTTTGTAAGCTCGATTTACAATAACAAGCGTAATTTCATTGATGGCATGAAAAAGGTTTTACACAAGAGTGTCAATTTTTAACAGCTTTTTAGGGGTACAGGCATTATCACATTGAGGACAAGAAAATGGTTACTCTCCAGAATGTGTCAGCATGTGTGTTTTTAAATCTTGTTTTCGGGTAAAGGCATAATCACATTTAAAACAAGAAAATGGTTTCTCCCCATAATGTCTCAGAATGTGCCTTCTTAAAATATTTTTTTGGGAACAGGCATAATCACATTGAGATCAAGAAAATGGTTTCTCTCCAGAATGTGAACGCATGTGGCTTTTAAAATGATTTTTTTGGAAACAGGCATAATCACATAGAGAACAAGAAAACGGTTTCACCCCTTAATGTCTTAGCATGTGCCTTCTTAAATGATATTTTTGGGAACAGGCATAATCACATTGAGAACAAGAAAATGGTTTCACTCCAGAATGTGTACGCATGTGGCTTTTTAAATTATTTTTTTGGGAACAGGCATAATCACATTGAGAACAAGAAAAAGGTTTCTCTCTAGAATGTGTAAGCATGTGCCTTCTTAAATGAAATTTTTGGAAACAGGCATAATCACATTGAGAACAAGAAAATGGTTTCTCTCCAGAATGTGTAAGCATGTGGCTTTTTAAACTATTTTTTTGGGAACAGGTATAATCACATTGAGTACAAAAAAATGGATTTTCTCCGGAATGTTTACGCATATGGCATGTTAAACTATATTTATGGGAACAGGCATAATCACATTGAGTACAAGAAAATGGTTTCTCTCCAGAATGTTTAAGCATGTGGCTTTTTAAGTGATGTTTATGGGAAAAGGCATAATCACATTGAGAGCAAGAAAATGGTTTCTCCCCAGAATGTGAACGCATGTGGCTTTTTAAATTATTTTGTTGGAAACAGGCATAATCACATAGAGAACAAGAAAACGGTTTCACCCCTTAATGTCTTAGCATGTGCCTTCTTAAATGATATTTTTGGGAACAGGCATAATCACATTGAGTACAAGAAAACGGTTTCTCTCCAGAATGTTTAAGCATGTGGCTTTTTAAGTGATGTTTATGGGAAAAGGCATAATCACATTGAGAGCAAGAAAATGGTTTCTCTCCAGAATGTGCAAGCATGTGGCTTTTTAAATTATTTTTTTGGGTACAGACATAATCACATTGAGAACAAGAAAATGGTTTCTCTCCAGAATGTGTAAGCATGTGGCTTTTTAAACTATTTTTTTGGGAACAGGTATAATCACATTGAGTACAAAAAAATGGATATTCTCCGGAATGTTTACGCATATGGCATGTTAAACTATATTTATGGGAACAGGCATAATCACATTGAGTACAAGAAAACGGTTTCTCTCCAGAATGTGTACGCATGTGGTTTTTTAAATTAACTTTTAGGGAACAGGCAAAATCACATTGAGAACAAGAAAATGGTTTCTCTCCAGAATGTGTACGCATGTGGTATATTAAATTATTTTTTAGGGAACAGGCATAATTACATTGAGAACAAGAAAATAGTTTTTCGCCAGAATGTGTAAGCATGTGTCTTTTTAAACTTTTTTTTTGGGAAGAGGCATAACCACATTGAGAACAAGAAAATGGTTTCTCTCCAATGTGTTCTTTAGAACTGAAGCATGAGTGAATCCTTAAGTTTAGAGTCCTATCGAGATAACCTGGAACAATCAAATTATTTTAAATAATACTGACAATAAACGATAACATCTAAATTAAATTTTTTATTTGGTTAATTAAATAATAAAAGAAAATAAATAAACCATAAAACAAATCAAAAATTATCATTAAAAACCAATTTTGGATATTTATGACAATAATACTTGGTTGACAGCTCTGTATCGCCTGGTCTATAAAAAATTTTTTGAACACTTAATAATGTTTTGTTATTATATATAAAGTGATAGTGTAGTGTAGATTTTTAAGCTCTTCAAGAAAGATTGTTTATCTGGCGAAAAATTCCTTGTTTTCAACTTCGTGAGTCAACAATGTTGTTTGGATGACAGCTTTGTGTCGCTCGATCTATAAAAATCCATTTAGACAGCTTATAAAGTGTTGTTGCTATAAGCAAAGTAGCAGTTTAGTGTTGATTTTTAAGCTCTACAAGACAGATTGTTTAACTGGCGAAAATTCCTTAATATGAAAATCAAAAATTCCTTAATTTAAATACGTCATGGATTGATAATCCAAAGGAATCAAACGCTCACCAGTGCGCTGGTCGGCCCTCCCGGAGTACTCCGAGCACTTCTGCTCGATGTCCGGATACGATATGTCCACATCAGCGTAGAGCTCTTCATGGCCGCTCCCGGCTGGAGACCCCTCCCCTGTCTGCACCTCCCCTCCCTGCGCACTTCCCCAGCCCGCGCTGCTGCAGCCTGGCTCTGGAACCAAGACAACCACCCGGTACAGCGGAGCTGGAGAGCTGCCTGTCTCCTGGGCCCGGCTCCATGCCACCTCAGGCTGGACTTGCATCCAGCAAGCATCATACATCAACCCGTGTCCAGATCAGGCGACCGGGCGGACTGCTTCTTACTGCTATTGGTTTAGTTATTTCTAGATAAAGTGACTTTAATGTCAAAACAAATGTGTGATAGAATTTGACACTTTAAAGCCTACTAACTTTTCTAATACTCATAAGCTATTGTATTATATTTCATTATTTAACTAGAAAAAAGTTAACAATATTAAAGAAACTCCGATTAAATTCATTTTTATTTCGCTGGCTTAATAAAGGACCCTGATTATATAAATGAAGTCAAATTTAGGCGCTAGCACGTTTAAAAGTAGTTATTTTAAGTTATAAACGATACAATTTTGACACTTGAGACTAAAGAAAATAAATTTTGGTGTTTGAGTAGCCATTTACCATAGATTAGAGAAAATTAATGTACGCGAAGCATAAAAAATCAATTATTTTTACAATTTTTTTGTTTTGCAAGGCATTTACTGATATAATCACATTATATTAATAAATCTAAGCAATGTAATTTTATCTAACTAAAGTAATCGTAATCTCAACTAAACAAACCAAACCTGATAACCTAACCTAACCAAACCTACTAACTAGTGAATTAACAAATACGACGAATACGAATAATTCAATAAAGTAATAAATAATACACCACTGTTCTATTTTACTAAGAGATTTAATAATTAAAATTTTCCAACGAAAAATTTTTGTTCAAAAAGCACAACATTTGTAACTTATCAGGCTTTAGGCTATTTCTCATATCCGTTTGAACATTCCCAGCGGTCGAAAATAATCTTTCTGTCCCAGCCGCAGTTTTACCCCCGCGAGACAGTTCGCAGGTATAATACCTGCATATGGCTTAACTTTCGTTATCTATAAACTATTTAAAAATTATTTAAGAGTGAGTCCCCGAACAAAACAACATAAACCCGTCTCAATGGGACGACTTTGTTTTTGGACGAGTTCACTAACAAATCTTGTACACAAACCGATTCTCTATAACAAAAACAAACAAATAAAGTTATATTCAAATTTAACAAGTCAGATTTCTTATCGAAATGTTCCACAATATCACTTTTTTCATGCTTACGAGAGGTCATGTTACTTACTAGATTTAATTTGAAATTATTTGAAGAATCAACACTTTTACACACAACGGAAATGGAAAGGAACGAACAATACGTATTAGAAGACAAAAACTACATGAAATGAGCACCAAACATTGTTAATAACCCAACGAAACTGGCTGACAGAACTCATGTTATGCTGTGAACCAAGTAACAATTGACAACTTGAGAACTCAACAAATCCATGCATACAATGTTAGGGGAATCCCCGATAATAGAGTGCGAAGGTGTGTTCGGATACTCGGTGATTTGGGTTGCGTTCAGTTATAAATAGTTTGTTTTTAATGATATGTGATGATATTCGGCGAATACGAATATTCGGTAAATATCTACTATTCGGCGAACACGAATATTCGTATTCGTTGCATCACTACTAATAATGACCTAACCAAACCTAATAACTTAACTTAACCAAACCTAACCTAACCAAACCTAACATAACCAAACCTAATAATCTAACCCAACCAAACCTAAAATACAAAAAGGACCCATGTTCAATATAAATCATATTTCTTTCGTCTATAAATATAAATTTGTCATTTAAACCTTAAACATTTAAACCTGTATGTTATCTATGATTTACACAGTTTTCGTCAGACATTGCGTTAATTCGATTGTCAAAGCAAAGCAAAGCAAAAAAACAAGAAAGAAGTCAACATTTTTAGAAACAAAAATCTCCAAATACAAATATTCAATGAATTTTTTCAGCTAAAGCGGCGCATTCATTTTCCTGCATGGCAGTCCGCCGCGCCGGCGTAATGCAGGATCGTGGATGTTGTTGACATGAAAGATAGTGAATGGTCCCTCTTATGATAAACGTGATTTGGCATTTTCTATGAATAAAGTAGCAGAAACATCTATTTTCTATAAGCATCTATGGCCCCAAGTGTCAAAAATTTATCGTTTTTCGCAAAAAATAACTGCTTATAAACTAGCTAGCGCCTAAGGTTGGCTTCATTTATGTAATCAGGATCCTTTATCACGCCAAGGAAAAAATGTACAAAATCGAAGCTTCTTTAACATTGTAAATAGCCTTTAAATCAATCCATTTAACTATTACCATAATATAAACCCTCGGAAAGTACTAGATCGAAAATGTAAGGTACAATTATACCCAAAAGCTTCGCGTTTTTTTAATACTGTCACTTAAAGCATATTTCGGGCTACATGTCAGTTTATTGTCTATAGCATCTGTCACTCGAAATGTGCACTGGTTTTAGATTTTCGAAATCTGATCTTTTTCTTTTCATTCATGTTTAACAGCCGCATCTGGTGCGTCACACATCTCTAATAACAAATCGATAATGAACCAACGACTCACCGGCGCCCTGGTCGGCCCTCCTGGAGTACTCCGAGCACTCCTGCTTGATGTCAGGATGGGATATGTCCATATCAGTGTAGAGCTCTTCTTCGCCGCTCCCGGCTGCAGACCCTGGCTCAGACTTGATGGCAGGAGCATCTCGGTCAGTGCGGTTCATGGTATAATACGGTTCTAATGTCTTCCAACTAGCCAGACACGCTAGTAGCAAATGGTGATTACAAAATGGCGGCCGACCATAGAAGCAAGTGGGGCATAGACAAATTATATTATTAATTCATCGATAGGTTGGACTATTCCTTTTGTGCGTTTATTCCTAGTGCGTTTGTGGAAGTCGTTTAACACTAGGTTTACGGCGCCCGTCAAATTGACGGATTACCGATTTGCTTTGTAAATTTTACGAAACAGGCAGAATTTTTTTTTGATTTTTTTAATTGAGTTTTTATAATGGATCAGTGCAAATATATTTTCAGTTTTTTTTTTATTCGGAAACCTCTTATTTTTGAAAATCTTGTTGCTTTATACCTATCTCTACGGATACCTGTCAAATTGACGGATTTGGTAGTTTAATTGATTGAAAAATTGATGCTGAAAAAAATCCCGAACAATGTGCTAACGTATTCAACAATTATTTTGCTAATGTTGGTAGAAACCTAGCGGAAAAAATTAGCAATACCCAGGATATGATAGACGACGATGGGGAAACTGTTGGTAATCTTTTCTCAAATTTCAAAACAATAACCGCTACAGAGGTTGAAGAAGTCATAAAGGAGTTAAGAACAACTGCAAGTCCTGGGTACGACAATGTCACCGTGAAGATCATTAAATCCATGAGCAAACTACTCAGCAGACCAATTGCTCATATAATTAACATCAGTCTACAGACAGGAATATTTCCAACTAATTATAAGAAAACTATAGTTATACCAATTTTCAAATCTGGAGATCAGGAGGAAATAAAAAATTATAGACCAATATCGCTTACATAAAACATAGCAAAGATCTTTGAAAAAGTTGTTAAAAAACAACTTAATAGCTATATCCAAAGCAAAAATATATTAAATCCGCAACAATTTGGCTTTAGAGATAATTTAGGCACTCAGGATGCAATTGCCAAACTAACATCTATTATTTATCATACTCTCGATAGTGGAGAAAAATGTCTGGGAATTTTTGTGGACTTGAGAAAGGTATTTGATAGCATATCACATTCAAAACTTGTTTCAAAATTAAAACAAATAGGAATAAGCGGAATGGTATTATCCTGGTTCCAGAGCTATCTTAAAGAACGAAGCCAGATGGTGAGAATCGGACGTAAGCTAAGCGGATCACTAACTACATCTTTTGGTATTTTGCAGGGAACAGTCATAGGCCCAATACTATTTATAATTTATGTTAACAACATGTTCAAATTATCTTTAAAAGGAGAAATTGTATCTTATGCTGATGATACTGCATTAATTATAAAAGGAAAGACATGGGGTGATGTAAATATAAAAGAAAACAGAGTTACTAACATTTCGAAATCATGGTTTGACAAAAACTTTTTGTCTTTAAATGCAGAAAAAACTGTATATATCCCGTTTTCTACTACCAAAAAGGATTCACCTGAACATATTCATATAAAGATCCACTCCAATGTGATGATAACAAAAATTGTAATAATGAAAATTGTCTGTTTTTGTCTGGTAAGAGCAGTATCAAATATTTGGGTGTCATAATTGACAGCAATTTAAAATGGAAAAAGCAAATATGTTCCACAGTCACTAGAATGAGAAAGCTTATATACCTATTCATAAGGCTACGAAATATCTTATGAATAAACATGCTTAAGATGGTATACTTTGCGTTTGCCCAGTCCATACTGCAGTATGGTATAGTTGGCTAGGGTGGAACCTTTAAGTCTAATATACTACCAGTGGAAATAGTTCAGAGAGTAATTACCAAAGTGATTTTGAGGAAACCCTCAATATTCCCAACAAGGGAACTTTTCAACATTTTTAACGTCCCAAATATTAATCAAATCTATAAAAAAATTGCGATACTTCAAATTCACAAAATGTATATCAATAATAGAACATTTGGATGTTTTAGTAATAGACCGAGATCAGCTGGAAATATTTTGATACCTAAATGTAATACTAGCACAGCCCAACACCATTTCTCTTATCAAGGAGTATCATTCTTTAATTCTCTTTCCAATGAAATGAAGACGGAAAAAAATTATAGAAAATTCCAGACTAAATTGAAAAATCTTCTACAAAAAACCATCACAATGAAACCACCAAAAAGCAATGAAAAAATCTTATCAAAAACAATCTATATATACTTTTAAATGTTATTACAATACCTTCTTAATTATTAATGTTCATAACTTAACTTAATGTATCCTCGTGTATACCTTATTTACTTATTCTAATGTCTCACATTTTTGTATTCTTGTATTGTTTATATCTTACTTACTTAATATAATGTCTTAATGTTTATAACATAATCTAATGTTTCTTTTTCTATATCTTACTTATTTAATCTAATGTCTTACACTAACGATTTCATTAATAATATATATATATATATATATATGACAATGCCCCCACTTTTAAACACGAGAATAAATTCTCATTTAAACGTGGGTAAGCGTGTAATATAAATGTGTATTTATTAAATTATATTGAATACTCTTAAGTTTGTACATTTACCAAATAAATTAAAAAAAAAAAAAAACATAATCATATTTCTACAACTTGTGTGAAGCAATGAAGAAAGAATGACATCGTTGTTTAGAAAATTTTGTTTCAAATATAAATTACTAATATCTTTGCTCTGCGTAATGCATTATGATTTTTATAGGTCAATAAAAAAAGTCTCTTCGAGGGTTCATTTTTGGCAATGTTGACCATATGACAATCTTTAGTTTTAGAATTGTAGCCTGTGTGTGAAGACGTGTGTCAAGTTTTAAAATTTTAGCAATACGTATAAATAGTTGGAAAAAAAAAATCTACTTATTTTTAGAATTTTTTTCGATAACATTATTTTCATAAATTTACTAATTTCTTCTTCAATACTATTTATTTTATCTTCACCCATTTTTAGCATTCATCAGAGAATCAAGAAAATATTTGGAATTATTGAAAGAAATTTCTAATATCAATGAAGAAAATTCCGGTACCAGTTCTGAAGAAAAAGCATTTGAAAGTGAAAGTGAACATGAATCCGAGACTTCCGAATCCGTCGACAGCGAAATGACAGAAGAGTCATCTGAAGAAGAAAACATTCCAGGTCTTGGTAGAAAAAGAATGCGCATTTCCTCAAGCACTGACTCCGAGAAAGAGTCATCCACCTCCAAAAGCAATACAACAGAACTACTTGCTGTCGATGGAACACAATGGACGGGCTTTGAAGCAAGTGGGTCCAGCGGTAGACTGTCCATTCACCTATTATTAAAAGGTGTCGCAGGACCTACTGGATATTCCAAAAGAAATGTGATATCGGGTCATGTGCGAACTGCCTTTGAACTAATAATTGATTTGCGCATGTTAGAACGTATCAAAGACTGCACAGAAATAGAAGCGCGTCGTGTTCTAAAAAATAATTTAACCATTTCAATTAACAATTGAGGACTTCAGTTAAAGAAAACAGTCAAATAAAACATTTGATACAAAAAAAACGAAGAACTTATGTGCATCCGTCAATTTGACGGGTGCCGTATAGATAGGTATATCAAAAATGCCCGTAAACCTAGTGTTAAAGGCCTTTATTTTTGTTAGTGTCCAGGAATTTTTCCAGAATTTGTTAACACTCAAAAGTAGCGTATTGACGAGCAGATAACTAGAAAAATACAAAAAAATCCTAATTGGCAGTTTAAGATATCTAACGGCGTATGAAATTTTGAAAAATTCTTATTTTATATATTTTTTAAATTCACTATTTTCTCCCTTTCAGACCTGAAGCTGAAATATGTATAAATATTTTGAAAATGCATTATACCAAAGGCTCATAAGCAAACTATTTCTCCACACTCTGCAACAATCTTAAAAATGACAAGATCTTCAAAGTAACAAAGTGTCATTACAGATCAATGATAATTAAAAATTAAAACAATTCAGTTTGTTTGTGTTAAGGATAAACAAATCTCCTTTCTTATTGTCTGTGATTTCTTTATTAATTGTTGTGTAAGTTTTTAACATTTTGTTTTAAGTCATATTGTCCATTTTCCTTAATAATATCTTTACAAAACTATAAATTCATTGTGTTTGATTTTTGGCATGATCCGAAACTTTAACATGGTAGCAGAACGTGGTTGCCAAAACGCGTGATATATTGATCGTGTTATTGAACCGTCAACAGTAGCTGTATTAAAATAAAGCGCGTGTGTTGCGTGAACATTATATTCTCTTTTCTATGGTATACATAAAATGGATAAAATCGTTCGTCTGTGCAAATGAAAAAAAAAACGCTATTTATGAACAGCAATCAAAATAGGCTGCACACATACTGCAGTCGGAGTTTTTCAACTTTAGTCAATGTTCCTCCGATGACATGATAAGTAATATTGCTAAATTTGAAGGCTTGGTTTTACGTTTGCAACAACTGGATCTTAAACCTGATGAGTCTTCATTGATAGTCAAATTATTGGCTACATTACCTGACAGTTATGAAAGTTTACGACAAGCATGGTGGGCACGAAGTGAGGAGCTGCAAAGTCTTATCAATTTGATTGGAATTTTGACTGCTGATGACAAACGAAGAAAGGATAAACTAGACGAAGGTGAAGAACTTGAAGCATTGATGTCAAAATGTGCAATTAAAGATAAAAAATCGAAGTATTCGAAAAATCATGGCAGATCTTCAAATGGTAGGTACTGAAAGTTTGACAAAAGGAAACCCAACTACACATGTCATTGTCACGTTCGACGGAATTGTATAAAATGGAAAAATTCACAATGTAGACAATCTTTAAGTCAGTCAAATGATCAAGCATTTGTTAGTGAAATACTCAATGCTGAAATAGGAGATAATGCATGGATCGTTGATAGTGGTGCTACAAATCATGTTATGTCTAATAAATAATGTTTTTATTCTTTTGAACAGTTTTTAATACCGCTTAAGATCCATGTAGGAAACAACACAACTACGAATGCCCTTGGAAGAGGATCTACAAAATTTGAAGCTGCAGTCAATGGAAAGTGGCTACCTTCCCACATGGAAAATGTTCTATATGTTCCTGATGCCCGAAGAAATTTATTTTCTGTTACCTCGGCATTGGATAAAGGGTTGGAATTCAAATCTTCGTGTGACTCATGCCATTTTGTGAAAAACAATTTAGTCAAGGCGAGTGTAGGTCAGTTATTTAAAATGAAAATCAGAAGTATTGAAGTAAATAATATTGATGCTGCTGAAACAAATATTGCTATGAATACTCTACAAACTTGGCACGAACGCCTTGGACATCAAAATAAACGTCAAGTTCAATAAATATTGAAACAACGTGGAATTAAAACGTCTGGTGATGATGAATTTTGTGGAGCTTGTATTGAAGGAAAGCAACACAAATGCTTTCCATTCACGAGAACAGAGATCTACAGTTCCAGGTGAAACCATTCATGCTGACCTGTGTGGTCCAATGGAATGGACTTCAATAGGTGGGAGCAAATATTTTATATGCTTCACTTGTGATTATACGAGATTTCGAGTAGTCTATTTCTTAAAAGAGAAGTCTAAAACATGCGACAAAATTCAAGAAGTGATTCAGTTCATTTAATCACTGTGGACGCTCTGTAAAGACAGTTCAATGTGACAATGGAGGTGAATTTGAAAATAAAGGCGTATCGAAATATCTGAAATCGAAAGGGATAAATCCATACACGCCGGAACAAAATGGTTCTGCTGAACGGACAAACAGAACAGTTGTAGATCTAGCTAGAACTATGCCGCTATCAAAAAGGTTGCCCTAGTATGGGCTGAGGCTGTAATTACAGCAGTTTATACTTTGAACAGAACTGGACCAAGCAGTATAGAAAACAAGACACCCTATGAATTGTTCTGTCACAAACAAATATACTTAAATAAATTACACATTTTTGGATCAAACTGCTATGTTCATGTGCCCGATGAAAAACGAAAGAAATGGGATGCCAAAGGCCAGAGTGGAATATTTGTTGGATATGCAAATAATATTGATGGTTATCGTATCTGGTTAAAGAGTCAAAATAAAATCATTCAAAGTAGAAATGTCAGGTTTGAACCAGAGACTCCAGATCGAACAGTGACCTTGTTTTCAGAAGATTCATATCAAAAGGCACATAACAATGAAGTAGAATTGAACGATGAAGTGGGTGATACTGAAAATGATCAAGTCTGTGACTAAAAACTGTGTCTATTAAAAACCGCTTGAGAAATAAAACTAATCCACCAAAGCGATTGATTGAAATAATGTTAGCTGAAATTGATGAACCTACCAGTTACACTGAAGCAATAAATTCAGAAGAAAGTATTCATTGGCAAAAGGCATTACAGAATGAAATGGAGAGATGAAAAAGATACTTGGATTTTAATTGAGTTACCTCCTGATCGAAAAGCGATCTCAAGCGATTTTCATATAAAACGTAAACCCGATGGGTCAGTAAATCGTCACAAAGCTCGTCTGGTTGCACGAGGATACAGTCAACAAAAGGATATGATGAAACATTTAGTCTAGTAGTTCGCTTTGACACCATCAGATCATTTTTAAGTGTCGTTGGAAGTGAACCACTTGAACTAGCTAAGTTTGATGTAAAATCTGCATTTCTTCATGGTACATTAGATGAAGAAATATATATGAAACAGCCAGAAGCGTTTGATGATGGATCTGATAGAGTATGTAAACTAAAGAAAAGTATTTATGGTCTGAAACAATCGCCAAGAGTGTGGAATAGCCAATTTAAGAGAATAATGATGAAACATAACCTATCTCAGAGCAAAGCTGACCCCTGTTTGTTTTATAAGGTATCTAATAAAGAGAAATTATTGATTATTATATGTGCTGATGATGGCTTAGTAGCTTCTACAAGTCAAAGAGACATTGATACTTTTTTGTCTTCATTAAAACAAGAATTTAGCCTGACAATGGAACCACTTGGTTATTTTCTCAATATGTCAATTACTCATAACTATGACGGATCAATCTTTAAACATCAAAGAACGTATACAGAAATCATTCTTCAAAGATTTAAAATGAATGAGGCAAAACCAGTGTCAACGCCAATTGAGAAATATATAGCACTGGAAGATTACTCAGAAACAAATTCAACAAATGCACCTTACCGAGAAGCAGTGGGTTGTCTGTTGTCTTCCATAATAGCATCGACGATGCAGTCGATGCTATTATGGAAGATGATGACGGCGACGTGGAGTATGATTTAGTTTTGGTGCCCCAAGATCCGGCTGTCGTAACCGATGAAGAGGAAGGAAAGGATGATGACTTGGCCACGTCAACTTTTCCAAGAGACGTCCCAGGTACAGTTGATGTGGTACCACGCCATCCAGCTCGTGATGTATCGGACTGGGAGCGATGACGAACCCTAAAAAATATATCTCTGGCTATCACGAATTGCCATCCGAGCGCTCTTACTGGAGTTTAGACGAGGATCTCGGTATTCCTATAGTGGCAAAGTGCATGTCACAGAATAAGTTTCTTGGCATAAAAAAATATTTACACCTTGTGGACAATACCTTAGCAGTAGATTCAACAGACAAAATGTACAAACTCATTGAAAGAAACTCATGCCAGTGGAGAGTTTTTCATGAAAATTTGTCAGTTGATGAGTCCATGATAAAATATTTCGGCCGTCATCCGGCCAAACAATTCATAAGAGGAAAGCCTATTCGGTTTGGTTACTGCAATTGGGTTGCAACAAGTTCAGATTGATATTGTTATACTTTTAATGTTTATTGCGGCAAATCTACAAACATGTCTGTTGATCCATTGGGTGCGAGGGTAGTGAAGACTCTGTTGGCCAAGATGCCGATACATCGACAATTTTTTACTAACTACCAACAATTGCTGAAGTTATTAGGCTATCGGGCGACGGGTACAATAAGAGATAATAGAACCATAAAATGTCCACTTGTGCCTGTAAAAACAATGCAAAAAAGACCCAGAGCAGAATATGATTACCGCTTTGATAAAAAAAATGAAATCACCATTGTACGGTGGAAAGATAACAGTGTTGTTACTATGGGCTCCAACTTCGACAACTTGGAACCTCTAGGTAAGGTAAAAGATGCAAGGTGAAAAAAAGAAGGTTGATGTCAATATTTCCAGATTATTCGTGAACTACAACAGAGGTATGGGAGGCGTAGACTAAAATGGATCATCTATCAGCCTGTATCGCATTTCCATCAAAGGAAGAAAATGGTAGTGGGTCATATTCAGTTACTTGATATGGCTCTCTCGTATGCATGGCGGCTACATGTTCTATTGAGTAAGAACGACGATGTTGTCTATATGGATCGGTTATCATTCAGACGTACGATTGCACGGGCTTACTTGAGACCAAACAAAACAATGAGCCGTCCATCGTCATCAACGGTACATGGAGTTGATCGAAAGAACTTTGGCCGTAACCCGGAGCGCATAGAAAAACCATTACGATGTGTCATTTGTTACAGCAGAGATGGCTGGCGCTGTGCAATATGTTTGAAAACATTATGTGTGGAACGCACTTGCTTCGGTAAATTTCATACAAAGATCTGCCCATTGTACACAGCTGTGTACACCCTCATAAAACCAAATTTAAAAGTATATTTTTCATTTTTTCTTTGTAATCTGTTTAACTGAACTATAAACTTCTAATAAATAAGAGCCAAAATGTTAATGAGATTAATAATGTTAATAATAATTGGATGTTAATGAGTTAATTTCATTGCCGATAAATTGGCGTTTATTGGAATAGACATTTGATAGCTTGATACATTCACATAATACAAATAAATTAGGATAATATGTAACAAGCTTCTCGGCCATTACCTACCTCGCTAGATATGTAGAAATACCTGTTCTGAGGTAGGTAGCTTTTTTAACATTTTATCCCCTTGATCGACATCTAATATTTATTTAGAAAGCAAGTAAATATATTAAAATTCAAGAACACGAAATATTAAAAAATATAAATATGTATAAAAGTATCATGCAAGATGTAGGAAATATGGAAGAAAATTTAAACTTAAGTTTTACATTTCTTTTCCATACAGCGTCTTTCATATGGTTCCACAAAAGAAGTGGAAGCAGAAATAAAAGTAGAATTAAGAAAAGGAAACAAAAAAGAATAAAAATAATAAAGTAGAATGCAAAGAATAGACAAATAAGAAGTTAATAAAAGATATATAAAATCATAAAAAAATGACTGTATAATAGCAGGAATAAAAAATCTATAAAGCATGTTATAATAAAATGAGTAAATAATCACAGAATAGAATAATATGTAATCTATAAAATATGATGCAGTAATTTAACAAAACTAAAATATATAAAAATAATCACAGTAAAGAGAACATTGTAGAATACAAATTCGTAACAGATAAGGGTAAAAGTGAAGTAATTTAAAAATATGTGAAAGAAGTTGATATGGCCGTTTTACAGCTTATATCGTACAACATGTTACGTATAGGTATAGCAAGCAGAAGTTATACATGTTAAAAATATATAAAGTAAGAAATGAAAAATATGCACACGATCAGTTTCACAGTTTATCAAGAGTTAAAAATTAGAGTTTATTTCCACTCGGTGCTCATTTGTTTCCCGACACTCAATCACCAATGACTGCTAAGTTCGTTTATTGAGTTTTGTATCGATCTATTCTATGTATTCGATCTAAGACAGATTTGTTCGTCTAAGAAACTCTTCCAGCCGATTGCTCCTAGTCTTGAAAAACCATGCAGTTAGTAAAGTCTGGAACTGGAACTAGGGATTTAGCAGTTGAAATCCCCGGTATGTAGTTTGTTATACATCCGTGGTCCAATAAATATTGCTTGTCTTTGAGCAAAGGAGGTTTTCATTAATGGGACAAATAATTTATGTAGAGTTTTTTCTGTGGTCGATTTTGGGTGGGTTGTGTACTGCAATTCTTTATTAGCATGCAAATCTTTAAACAGCATTTTTATGGGTAGCTGCCTTACATTTAATACCTTTAGCTTACGAAATAAATTAATATTGGAAGGACTTTTGTGCTTTAATCTGCTGGTCAAGTACGGTAATATTTGCACGACTCCAGCCCACTATACCATAATCTACGTTGCTCTGACAGGGAGCGAAATAAACATTGCGCGGTTTATTCAAGTTCAGCACATTCCTCAGACCTTTGAAGTAGAACACAAGTTTACAGGTAGTGTGTGAGTATGCGCTTCCCATCTGAGCTTATCGTCGATATTAATTCCTAGATAACCAATTGTTTTGGAGTGTCCCAATGTTTCACATTTACTATTGCAGCTACTACTAAGGTCACATGTGTGTATGGGTGTATTCGGATAACGTGATGGTTTGCCTACTTCATTTGTGCTGAAGGTTAGGTATTTAGTTTTATTTGCATTTATAGTGAGTAGGTTATTATCAAGCTATAATTTGATTTTTCTCATACTCGCTTCGGTTTTACCTTACACCTTTTCCCATGTACTATCTTTACAGAGAATAACTGTTTCATCTGCGAACCTGATGTTTTTTGTATCACTATCAACAATGCAGAATGAGTTTCTGATGTACGTATATTAGAAAACGTATAGGACCTAGGTTGCTGCTCTGTGATACGCCAAAGTTTAAATATTCAGGATCACTAACAGTGTTACCTAGTTTCGTAGTGTGTATTATTTTTTCCATATAGGTTTAAAACCACTTCAGGATTACTCCATTAATGCCAATATTTTTCAATTTTTGGAATAAAATCGCATGAGATATTGTGTCAAAAGCTTTGGCCAAATCCAAAAACACAACCAAGTATTTTATTACCTTTATCAAAATTGGTTATTATACTCATTTTTGCACATTTTTGCTCTAAATCCATATTGGGTATTTGACAGGATATTATGTTTTTCCAAAAATGTCAGCGTGCAGTGTTCCACCGTTTTTTCAGATATTTTTGATACTGAGGTAAGGAGCGATATAGGTCGATAATTAGCAATAAAATGTTTTTCTCCCCTTTTGTATACTGGGCGAATTTTAGCTTCTTTTAGAGTCTTTGGGAAGAAGCTTTGTCTTACACTCAAGTTAAAAATATGTGTGAGTGGATAAGATATATATTTTTTAGATTTGTGATAAGATTTTTATATTATTTTATTTATTATATTTATTCATACAGTAGATACATATTTTTTATAATAAATTCATTCTATGTTATAACATTTTTACAGACATTATACTCCCCATAATATGAGCCAAAGCTCGAGCTTATGGGAGGAATATTTACAAGCTAAATTAAAGTATAAAAGCAGAAACCATTTAGAAGTAGTCATTTATTATACAGAAACCATTTGAGACATGTGGGCAATGTTACAATTCATCATTGTCGAAAATCAAGGGTATGACTTCTTTCTTAAACTGTTCGTATTTTGGAATGATCCTTTCTTGAAATTTGTTTTGCGACAACAATGTATTGTTCCATTTAACTCCCAAGTATGTATAATGATGTTGTGCCATGGTGGTTCTTAAAGATGGTATCTTTATTTGTCCCTTTGTTCTATGTCTATTACTTATACAGTCTAAGGGGTGAGATTTATTTATAAAATACTATTTGTAAATTTGGCATAGAGAGTTTGTTTTGTATATTTTTGTGAGTGATGGTACATTAAATTCTTGAAATATATTTACAGTAGGATAGTCATAAAGTTTTTTGAGAATCGTTTTAATAATTATTTTTTGCATTATGATTAATGGCTGTACGGTGGACTTATAAGCCCTCCCCCACCCAATAATACCGTACTGTAAGAGGGACTGCACCAATGCGTAATACACTATTTTAATAGTATTTTTGTTCAATATATTGTGTAGGTTATAAACGACATAGATCAGTTTTCTCAATCGTTCCACGGTCCCAATTGTAATTCCCAAATATTTAACGTTAGACTTATGATTAAGTTGAGTACACTCAGTGTTGCATGTTACATTATTTTTACATTTTATATAATGAATCGTTATATTCAGATTTTTGGAAACTTCTTCTTGGAGTGTGAAAGGAATGAAATTTTTTTTTTCCGAATTGAGAGATAGGAGATTGTCATCGAACCATTCTTTGATGACCTTTATGTCATGATTAGCTGCAATACTAATTCCATTCCATGTTTTATTTTCAAGAATTATTGCAGTATCATCAATATTTCTTGACGGCTATAATTTCAACAAGAAGGGATAATTTAAACATTTGATTTATATAAATTTAGAATAAGATTGGTCCGATGACTGTTCCTTATGTTCCGAATTCTAAAATTTAAGGATCGCTTATTGAATGTTGTAGTTTGAGATGTTGACTTCTTTGAGTTAGATAGCTTTGTAGCCAACATCTGACTTTTCCAACTATGCCAATGTCGTACAATTTATTGATTAATTTTGAGTGAGAAATACTGTCAAAGGCCTTACGCAAGTCAATGAAAACACCCAAGCATTTGTTTTTATTTTATCTAAGCCTTAAAATATGTAGGCAGTTTTCTGAACGTTTTTTTTTTAAATATTTTTTTTTTATTGTTTTTACATTTCAGACCCACAAAACATCACATTGATATTTGTCTGTAGGTGCATCAATACATATATATAAATAAATTGTATTTACCAGAAATACATTCATATTAATTAATTACAATAGATCTTATAAACTCAAATACAAATCAACAATACAATACAATACAAGAAAAAATACAAATACAGTGAAACTCGCTTAATAAATTCACTTTTAATAAGTTTTCCCGCTAAATAAGTTTAAATTCTGCGGTCCCGAAAAAGTCCCATACAAATCCCATATTTTTTTTAGGCTTAATACGTTTCCCGCTTATTTTCGTTTCTCGCCTAAGTAGTGAAAATATTTATAGCCGAACTCAATTTATTCATACAAAAAAAACTTCATAATACGTTTTTCGGAAGACGAAATTTTGTTCAACATTCCTAAAAATGAAAAATGGGCGCAATAAAAATTAAGTGGTTTTGGCAGTGTCACAAATGTTCTAGCCGCTGAAAAAACTCTGTAGTATTTGAATAGGCTAATAAAATAATATTTAATGAATAAATTTATCCGGCGATTATTTACGATAATTTTTTATATAGTCGCCTAAACGAAACTGTTTTCATTTTGGATGTATTTTTTCGAGGAAACAATCGGGAATATTAATAACGTAATATCTCTTATCGTTTTCTAAGGCCGGTGTCACACTAGGTGTATCTTCCGTCGCGTCTTTGACGCCGCGGAATGCCGCTACTACGCGGATCATCGATCGTTCCGCCGGCGTCTGTTCGTTTCCCCGCTCGCGGAACTTACGTCAACGTAAAATCGGTGACGTCACGTCTCGTGTTTTTAATTGCAACGCGCCACATTTGACAGATTATCCGCATGTGTGTTTGTTCTCCGCGCGGTCCGCCGCGGAATATAGGTACTATGTGACTGCTAAGAGCCTGTCCAGATGACACGTTTTACGCGCGAGTGCACTTGCTTGTAGACACTCGCGCGTTCTCGAGATACTGGTGCTACAAACATCCCGTCCAGATACTGACGCGCGTTTGCTCACTCGCGCGTAAAACGTTTTTAGACAAGTTTTTTTAATATAAAACAGAGTTTTTAATAATTGTGGAGTCATTGATTTTGCCATATGCGCCAACATCTACTGAAATAAAACAATAATTTGCATATCTGGATGCAATATAAATTGAAACGCGCGAGTGGACTCGCGCGTAATACGCGGTATCTGGACGCATAAAAATTGAAACGCGCGAGTGGTCTCGCGCGTAATACGCGGTATCTGGACGCAATAAAAATTGAAACGCGCGAATGGACTAGCTCTAAATTCGGTTGCGGATTTGACGCGACAGAAGAAACGCATAGTGAGGCGCCTGCCTTAATGAGTTAAAATTTAGATAACTTAAATAAATTTCTTTTAAAATTAAGGTTTGCACATAGGTAGTGACATACCTACATAAGTTATATCATGGTTCCCTTTAGTATGGTTATTAATAAAATATTTTTTGACAGTGCTAAATTTTTTTTGTTTTGGTGGTTTTAATAGTTTTCTGACCCTCAGGTACTATTCACATAGGTAATATTTTACAAATGTATATATTTACCTGCTTATTTAAAAAAATAAAATGTCCTTAAATTGTCGTATCGTAAACGGAAATTCAATTAAAATACAAAATTAGAAAGTGTAAATAATATATGAAAAAAATATTGAATCACTGTTAATATGTTTTCACGCCTAATAAGTTTTTATTTGCTGGTCCCTTGAAAAACGTATTAAGAGAGTTTCACTGTATTACCAAAATCAAAATAAGTCTCTTTTATTTAATAACATATTCATTAATTCTGTATTTTGCCCTTTTTTATTAATATCCATTTTGACACGACATGGGATTCTATTTAATATTTTTGGTATGACATATTTTAATGTTCTTTGTCCATATTTATTTATGACCTTCGGTATTCTTAGTCCTTCTTTAACCGTAAATCTGGTACTATGTTTATGAATCAATCTATGCTTATATGTCCCATCTTCATGATATCGTGTAATTAGTTTGTACCACAAGATAGCATTAATTGGCATACAGCCTTGTTTCTTGAAGAGTTCCTGTATATCTTTAGTAGCACTTTCTTTATTTATTAATTTTATAGCCGAATATGTATTGAATATTTTGAATTTTTCTAATATTAGTTTTGCAAGTTAGACCCCAGCTAGTTATTCCATACCTTATTACCGATTCCGCTATAGATTGATATATAGTTTTCATAGTCTGTATCAGAACATAGTATTTAATCTTGTGCATACATCCCAATACAGTTCTCAACCTCTTACATACCTTGTCAGTAAGATAAATAATATGTGCTATCTATTTGAGAATGTTATCATCTTTCATAATTTCTAGGTATTTGGTACTGCTGTTTTTTCAATTGAGGTACATTGGTCTCTGAGAATATCGAATTTCGAAACAATTTTAGTATTTATTTCTGGGTTATTTATCTGCGACCTATCTAAAATCTAGAAAAAATGACAATCCTGCTCGCATCAGAAACCACCACTGGAAATATTTATTTTTGTTAAAGATACATCAATATATCTGCCTGGAATGAGTGTCAAGTAATGTCCTATCCTGAACCACGTCTATGATGAAGATTTGAAAGAAAGACTACTAATAACAATTGTTGATTTTTCCCGTCCCACATTCGCAGTTTTGAAAGGTGAAAAATTTGGAGACAGAATTATAAAGAACAGAATTGAATCCAGAAGTCTTCTTTTAGCCATGAGAATCAGTTAAATATGTAATATTTTTTCAGGTCTAATTCGTTTGACAGAAAAAAGAATCTTGAATGGACTAGAAAGGCGAGGTTGTCCTACCTATAAGTGGAGCACTATACCAGCAGCTCCACATCGAGTACCTGCGAGAAATATTGTTCCCTACTTACCAGGCCCTGTGGGAATAGCCAAAGAGGTGACAACGCCATTGGAAGCTATTGAATTGTTTTTTGATGAAACAAAAATGAAAACAATCCTCCATACAAACCAGGAAATAGTAAAACAATGTGACAATTACGGGCCAACTGTTACATATGTTAAAGTCGTAGATATGCTGGAACTAAAGGCCTCTTGCGTTGTTCTATACCTTACTTCCGTAAAGAAAGACAACCGCATATCAACTACATTTTTGTGGGGTGTCTCTAGCAGTGAAATATACAATGCAGTAATGTCTGAAGGACGCTTCAAATTTTTGACAAAATGTTTGCGTTTCAACGATCGTGTGACAAGAAATACAAGGAAAGCTATAGATGAATTCGCGCACTTCAGAGAAATTTGGGACCATTTTACAAAAAAGTGTTCCAATATGTAACGTCCATCTGTAAACTACATGATTGATGAACACCTTGTTGGGTTTAGGAGGTGCAAATTTAAAATCTTTATCCCGAGCAAGCCCGACAAGTACGGTTTGAAGTTATTCCTGTTGTGCGATTCCTATAATCGGTAAGCTATCCTTAGAATATGGTAGTACTGCTGGCCAACACGCACCACGAGTCAGCCATAGCAGAGCCAAGTGGGAAACCTGCGGTCATTGAATACTACAACTCAACAAAAGCAGGGATCGACGCTATAGATAAAATAGTTCAGAGTTACAGTTGTTCAAGACAAACAAAAAGATGGCCTTTAGCGATTTTTATAACATGACTAGCTGTTCGTACCCGGCGTTGCACGGGTTAAGGATTAAGTTAAAAATAAATTTATGGGGGGAAGCAAAGGTTTGATTCGAGCGGTATAGATTTGCATCGAAAATATATGAGGGGGAGGAGATAAGGCAAAAGGGGAGGGAGGAAATATAGCCTATGTTACCTGCCGAGTCCTAATGAATAAGATTCCAATTTTTGAGTCCGATCGGTCAAACGGAGCAGATTCGCATGGAAAATATGTCAGGGGGAGGGGAATATGAGAATAGGGAGGAAATGTCGCCTTTGTTATTCGCCGAGTCTTTAAGAATAAGTTTCAAAATTTTGAGTCTGATCGGGCAAATGGTACAGATTTGCGTCGAAAATATATGAGCGGAGGGAAAAGAGTATGAGAATAGGGGGGAAATATCACCCAAGTTATTCGCCGAGTCCTAAAGAATATGTTTCCAAATTTTGAGACCGATCGGTCAAACGGTACAGATTTGAATCGAAAATATGTCAAGGGAGGGGAAGGTGTATGAGAATAGGAGGGAAATATCGCCTTTATTACCCGCTGAGTCCTAAAGAATAAGTTTTGAGTCTAATCAGTTGAACGGTACAGATTTGCATCGAAAATATGTCAGGGAGAGGCGAAGGGGTATAATAATAGGGGGAAATATCACCTATGTTACCCGCCGAGTCCTAAAGAATAATTTTACAAATTTTGAGTCCGATCGGTCAAACGGTACAGATATGCATAGAAAATATATGAGGGGGAGGAGAAAAGGCAAAAGGGGAGGGCGGAAATACAGCCTATGTTACCCGCCGAGTCCTTAAGAATAAGTTTCCAAATTTTGAGTCCGATCGATCAAACGGTACAGATTTGCATTTAAAATATGTCAGGGGGAAGGGGAAGAGCTATGAGAATAGGAGGGAAATGTTGCCTATGTTACCCGCCGGGTCCTAAAGCATAAGAATGAAAATTTGAATGGAATCGGACAAACGGTGTGGATTTGTATAGAGAACAGACAGACAGACATTGAGTTTTATGGGTATAGATTGACATTGCTGATATAAATATATATATACCATCCTCCACATAAATATATCTAGGACCAATGAAAATAAGATTTCTCGCGCTGATTTCCTAATTAGTTGTCATTGGACTTGATCTTACCATTTATGAAAGAATGACTCAACCCCTAATCTATACTTCCGAAACACCAGAACTTTCAAATTCTGATGAGACACCAAGGAAATCTAAGCAAGGCAGATGTGGGCTTTGCATACCAAAAAAAGATAGAAAGTTCTCAATAAAATGCTCAAAGTGTACCAGATATATATGCACGGAACATCGCAAGATTAAATGTGATAATTGTACCTAAGGATCTCTAAATAACTTTATATAGTTATAAGTGTTGATTTTTATATGTAAGATTAAAAAAGTTATTTGAAAAGGACTGAGAAACCAAAGTTCCTAAAAATGTTAAGTGTTTTTTGGCTCACTTCTGAGGAAAAATTTCTATATATTTTTAAAACATATATTTTAGTTAAGCAAGCTAGATTAATGGCGACACAGTGTACTGATAAGAAATAAAAACATTTGATTTGTATAAGAATTCATTTTTTGATAATTTTTTTTTTAATTTGCTCTCATAATACATTGAGGTGTTTAAGTCATATTTTCAAAATTGAATATTATAAGGATTCTTACAAAAATATGCACAAATAACTACTTACATTTGTTATAAAAAGGTACAAATTAATTGCTAAAAGTAAGTTGTTTACAATTTCTAACAGTTAATTAATAACCTCACCCTTTTTAAAAAATGGGGTGGTTTTACACCCGTATTAGTCTTAGTGGGTTATATAATTCATTATAGCTCTTAAGGGTTGATTTGATAGAGATACTGAGTGAGATTCAACTAACTCATTTATATCTTGTTAAAATCTTTGTCTCGTTTATAAGAAGTTTACGAGTTTTTAATTTCTTTTTACAGATATTTTGAAAAAAAATATTGTTCTCCTCCCATAAAAGATAAAAGGTTCTGGTTTTCACCAAAATAAAGTAGACATAATAGGGTTGTATAAAATGTATGGAACTGATTTAAAAATGTTATACCATGAATTAAATGACTTTGAAATACAACAAATTCAGAAGAGAAATCACATGGAAATTATTGTGATTTTAACCCATTTTTCGCTGACGTTGCGGCAGCGCAACGGTTATTTGAACAGGTCATAGTCTGAGAATTCGGTAAGGAATTTCCGTAATTAGCTTGGGTGTGTATTGTCGAGGTCTTATTATACCCTTAAATGGGTTCAGGTATAAATATATTACATTTAGTTACAATTCAGAGGTCTTCGAAGAAGGACAAGACGCGACACTCAGGTAAGCCCTATTTTGAATACATAATATTTTTAAGATATTGTAAAATATTTTAGTATTTTTGTATCATTTCTTAGAAAGAATTATATGGTATTTAATACAGGATAGTTTTTGTAAATATAAAAAATTCATAAAGTGCAAATATATTACGAATTATTTTGCCGTTGCGTCAGTGCAACGTCAGCGAAATATGGGGGTAAAATCCATTCCAATATTTACGTGCAAATGCCATCAACGAATTTTAATATCGTGATTTTTTGCTTTAGGATGAATAAAAAGGATTTTTTTACCGCACAAGAGGCTGCTGATTTATCGCAGAGAACTGGAATGCTGATAGTGATGAAGAAGAAGACATTCCAGATGTAGTTATTTTACCTCCTGAAGTTTCCGAACTTACCGACGAAGAGGACTTTGATGATAATGAGTTACACGAAGACGATATATATAACCATGTACTGGAGGATACAGCAGGAACCTTGGAAGTACACTCAAAAAGGTTGGTGAGTGAACCTTCAACATCTCAGTCTTCACCTTCTGTACCGAGGAAAATGCAATGGTCCAAATCACAGCCTTGTTTTTCACAAAAACCAATTAATAATGAAAGTATCAAAATAAGTGAAGTGAAAAACCAATTAGCAGGCAAATAGTGTACCGAGTTTTTTGAATTGTTTTTTAATAATGAGCTTTTGTCCCTCATTTTACAACAATCAATTGTTTATGCTCATTCTAAAAATAAGACTTCCACATCATTGACAATGGAAAACATAAGAACATTTATAGGATTTTAGTTATATAGCGGCTATCACAGATTGCCTCGTGAAGAAATGTACTGGTCTCTAGATGAAGATATTGCAAATCCTTTTGTAAGGTCGTGTATGAGTAGACAAACTTATCGTAGTATTAAAAGTAATTTACATTTAGCAGATAATTCGTGTATTGATATTTCCGACAAATTGTATAAAGTTAGACCATATTTATCAATATTAAATAAAAATTTCAAACAATTTGGCATGATAAAACATGTTTTATCAATCGACGAGCAAATGATACCTTATAGAGGGAAGCATTCTTGTAAAATGTATATTCATGGAAAGCCAATTAAATTTGGTTACAAGTCTTGGACATTAGCTTCGTCAGATGGATATATTTATGCTTTTGATATATATACGGGGAAAACTATAGAGTCTTCGAACACTAATAATTTGGGTATGGGAGGAAATGTTGTGACGGGCCTTCTGAAAAATGTAGAAAATCCAGCTCACCACATTGTTTATTTTGATAATTTGTTTACATCTATCCCCCTTATGATATATTTAAAAAATAATTTGTTTTTCGCTACTGGCACGATAAGAGAAAATCGTCTAAAGAATATTGGATCGTTAAAATCCTCTATATCATTTTATCTATACAAAATGAAAACTATAAACAACACGATATTTTATTCAAAGATAAAAGTAGGTACTATAAAACAATAAAATATACTGCATTACACAGTTTTAATTGAACAAATAATAATATTAAAGAACGATTCCACAAATAATTGAATAAATTATACATACAACTAGAAAATAAAAATAACGAAACATAACGTGATCTAAAAATAAATTCGCAATAAAAGTAAATAACCTAAACTAAAAATTTGTAATTAAATTAACTAACCAAACCTAACCTAACCTAACCTATTAATTTATAATTAAATTAACTAACCTAACCTATAAATTTATAATTAAATTAACTAACCTAACCTATAAATTTATAATTAAATCAACTAACCAAACACAACCTAACCTATAAATTTGTTATTAAATCATCTACCAAACATAACCTAACCTATAAATTTGTTATTAAATCAAGTAACCCAACCTAACATATAAATTTATTATTAAATTAACTAACTAACCAAACCTAACCTAACCTAACCAAAACTAATAACCTAACCTAACCTAACCTAACCTAACCAAACCTAATAACCTAACCTAACCAAAACTAATAACCTAACTTAAACGAAACTAATAACCTAACCTAACCAAACCTAATAACCTAACCTAACCAAATCTAATAACCTAACCTAACCAAACCTAACCTAACCTAACCAAAACTAATAACCTAACCTAACCTAACCAAACCTAATAACCTAACCTAACCAAAACTAATAACCTAACCTAAACGAAACTAATAACCTCACCTAACCAAACCTAATAACCTAACCTAACCAAAACTAATAACCTAACCTAACCAAACCTAATAACCTAACCTAACCAAACCTAATAACTTAACCTAACCAAACCTAATAACCTAACCTAACCAAAACTAATAACCTAACCTAACCAAACCTAATAACCTAACCTAACCTAACCAAAACTAATAACCTAACCTAACCTAACCAAAACTAATAACCTAACCTAACCAAACCAAAACTAATAACCTAACCTAACCAAACCTAATAACCTAACCAAACCTAATAACCTAACCTAACCTAATAACCTAACCTAACCTAATAACCTAACCTAACCAAACATAATAACCTAACCTAACCAAACATAATAACCTAACCTAACCAAACCTAATAACCTAACCTAACCAAACATAATAACCATATACATATAATAATCAACTAAAAAATAAAAAGAAAAAACATTATAAGACACTCGCCAATTCAAAATGAAATTAATCACTTTCATCTTCTTAATTAACTTTTGATAATCTTATAATCCGGCCCATTAATAAAATATAAAAAGTACCTACGTTCAATATTCATCATATTTATTTCGTCTATAAATACTTTGTCATGTAAACTTATACATTGTCTATGATTTTCCCATTTTTCCTCAGATATTACCTATGAAATGTCAAAATATGCGGTACATTTTTCGAAACTTTAAATTGTGATATATTATTTAATATTTAAACGTAATACGTACTATTTAAACGTAAATTATCTTTCATTTTGTTATTAGCACATTCAATAATATAGTGAAATACACATTTTCGTTGTTTATGCAATGGGACCATTGTATTGGATTTAGCCCCTACTATGAAAATAATTACGATTCTTAAATTGAAAATACTCGTTTAATATAAATAAATAATATTGTGCGACATTATTTTATGACGTTATTAAAATCAGAATACTCAATTATACCGAAAAAAGTTATTAATATTTCATAAAACTCCCAACGCCCTATTCTGCATTTGTTTAATGATTTAAAATGGTTTTGAACGGTCATGCAGTGTAATAAATTGTACAGAGAAGATAAATGAAAAAATACTGCATGAGGAAGAATGACAAAATGAAAGTGAAGAGCAATCTGAAGCTATGAAATTGAGAACTTCTTTAGGGCTTTGAATTGGTCGGAAAAGACCCACCGTTAGAAAACACGAGTGAATCCACAATTTCTTCTCTAACCAATAACGGATCTGTTAGCATATCTAGCGGTTTTACCATCCTCAAAATATTTACCTAACTTTTTTTTCCATCATCCATTTCGGATGATAAAGCTCGAATACCATTCCATCGGACAATAGTGCGTGGTAAAAATAGTAATGTTTGGTCTACCAAAAAGGCTACAATTATCAGAATAACCGCCATACATATTGTTCCTGGTTTATCTGACGATCAGAAGTGCCGAAGAGTTATTAAAGAAGGTCGCCTTTTTGGCAAGGAAACCAATCAAAAATATCATGTGAAATCGAGTTCAAAAAACTGACCACTGCAAGTCTTCGGACATTTTTCTTCGACTTCGGTGCAATGTGAAAAAATCATATCAGGGTGCAGCTCGTCATTCTCTGAACCCACACATGGCCTCGGATTTAATGGCAGATATTCCCGGATCATCGAGATCAGTAGGACTTTTATCGGGTTCCTCGGTATCATTTTCTTCTTGATGAGTTCGCAGTGCCCGCTTCCAAGTTTGGATTTCAACGTGAAGCAATCGGAATTAACATGATCCATGATTCGTCCGGACTATGTTGCACGCAGGACTCCTCAAAGTATTGTATTGATTAGACTTTTATTCGATTAACTTAACAAATGCGATCATTTGGATGCAGACATCTCACCAGGCAGAGGTGTAACCATGGCGTCTCTACCATGACTGTCTCGTAACGACGTCTTTAGAATGCATGTATTTCAGTCTTAGTGAGACATTTAATTCATCTGATGTAGCAAACGTATTTAAGCTATTTTTAACAGGGTTCGAGGATATATATCCGCGGATATATATCATGATATATATCACGATATATATCATGATATGATATATATCACGATATTTATGGCTCGATTTTTATTTTTAATATATATCCAAGAAAACTTTCCGCAAATGTTAATAGATGGCGCTAGTTGTATTTTAAAAAGTGCTACGGTTATTTTTTAGTTTTATTTTTCCTATAACCCGTTTTTCCTATGACCCGAAGTTCGTGCGGAGTACTATTCTATGGGCAACTGAGTTCCTCGCAGTGTAGACACCTACTTAGGGTTACCTCGGACTCCGGCTGACTTGTCACTACAAGTCAGCCGGAGTAGAGTGTAGAGGCGGCTTAACAAAAAACACACGTGCTTTTCGAACGAGACGCGCGTCACTACTGATCCTGGGCGGCGACCGTCTCACGGCCTTCTGTCTCGCATCGCGGTCTCGCTCGCGAACTGACTCACATACGAAATCATGCAGTAGGAGTCTCTGTCTTCCGTTTCTGTCTAGGTCTCCTGTCTCTAGCGCGAACCGCCACCTTTACGCGTCTTAGGGCAGGTTGTATGAACATGGGTTATAGTGATATTTCGAAAAAAAAGAGATTTTTACAAAAACGGGTTGTGTGATTGATGGGAAACGAATGAATCGATGGTTTAAATCAAGGTTGCCCAACCTTTTAAACAGTCGGGCAAAATTGACGATTCAAAAATCCCAGGTGGGCCACTGACCACTAACGGTTCCTATTTTTAAATCCTTTCTTTTAACTCATGGCGTCTGCTTGCTTGCCGGCTTACCGTCGAAAAAACTTTGGATCGATTTTTAACCCTTTTTCCGTGATCCAATCGAGCTGAAACTGTGCAAGTATACTTGTGGCGACGATCAAGAAGATCTATCTACCATTTTCGTTAAAAAATAATAATTATAGTATAATTTTGGATTTTTAGAAATTTTAATAGTTTTTTCAAATTGGAATCATTAAAAAAATTTGATTACTAGCAACGGCGGCCCGATTACGTCGCGGAATATTTTCTAAATTTGAATTACTCCGTCGGTATACATAATAGGTACTTCACTACAAATGTCGAAAATCTAAATTGACTGACAAATATTTTTAGAATTTAATCTTCAAAGCATGAAGTGTCTTATCAAAGCTCAAAACATCTGAGATTTTAGAAATATATTAAATTACTGTAAGTTTAGTGTTAATTCTTCTTTAATTGTTGTTATATTTTACAAAGAAAGGGAGTATAATAAAAACTTGGTTTTTATCGGTTAGTTTTTATTACTTTTGTTAACAATTTAAATTAAGCCTCAATTATTATTGTGCAACAGAAAAAGCAATATTATGATATTGTCGCTTATCAAAATAATAAAATAAATAGCATCTTCTGCCAAATAAAGAAACAAAATAAAAAAATCTGAAACTAAATAATCGGTACAATTAATGTGATTTCTGAAATTGTTTATGTTTTAATAATTCTCATATGTTACGCCGTAATAGATTTTTTATATAATTAACATTTGAAAACATCTTTTCACAAACATATGTTGATCCGAAACTACTTATTAATTGAAAGGTCAGGTCAGTTATTGCAATTTCCACTAAATATCTAAATGTAAATCTACATATTCTTTCCAAAAGAATATGTAGATTTACATTTTTTTCTGCAAAATGGTTTTTAGGTGTAGAATGATTTTGCAGTTGAGTGAGTTCCAGCTGAATATTGGCAGGATAACTGTTTAATAAAAGGGTTTTGTAGAGTTATTTCAGTTGTAAAAAATTGACATTATGCATCACATTACAAGCTCATCAGGTTCGATGGATACCAGATGCGTTTAACAATTTGAAGGGGGCTCAATAAATGAAACATAGCAGTGTGGAACATAACAAATTTATTTTAATGGCGAAGTACATTGTATTGGTGGGAAACAAATTACAAGTTATAAAAAACTGAATAAAAATTATAAGTATAAGATTGATTGTTTCATGACACAAAATATTGTTACATGAAAAATAGCTGAAAATGTACGTTTATGGAGGTATTACAATATCAAATGGAAGTATAAGTACTCAAACAGAAATACTGATAGTGTCCTAAAGTAACTGATCATAAAAAGGTACAATACGATGTGACGTATTGGTATCAAGTTCAAACATAAAAAATACAAGTACTGGTGGAGTCATAAAATTCCTTATGATGACGAATATAACGAAATACTAATTCCGTTCGAGGTATGGATATTAAGCCTCTTAAAACAATGATCAAACAGTGGTAAAGGCATACAATTCCATATCGTGTTCAGTGAGAATATCAAGAAATGCAAAATTCAATTTGGTAAAATACTCCAGTGATATTATAAAAATATAGAGATAGAAAATAAGCCGAGACTGAGTATTATTGTAAAAATATAAAAGTCAAAATAAGTTGAGACTGATATTTTTCCGTGGAATAACCCGGTACACTAAATACACCAGATTGTTAACTTGGTAGGCACTGTTACTTGCGGAATATTGGTCTTTCACGATACAGTCAAGTTCCCTGGAGGTTCCAAGATATCAACATTCTTAAGAAAGAGCTTCTAGAAGGGTATTCTGTACACAATGCACATGACACTTGGAGAGGCAATGATTCCCTCGGAGTAGGGATGGGTAAAAAATATAGATATATCAATATATCGATATTTTTTTTTTGAAAAATATCGATATATATCGTCGACATATTTTTTCGCGATATATCGAATATCGTTTTTTTTGATATATCGATATATCGATTTTGATATATTTTTTTCTTGGGCAACTTTTTTAGTTTTGGTAATATTTTTTTGGCGACCTTTTTTTGGGTATCCTTTTCACCTTTTTCTTGGCGACCTTCTTTTTTTTGGTCATCGATATATATTTTTTTCGATACATTTTTTTTCCGGATATATCGATATATTTTTTCCGATATATCGATATATTTTTTTCGATAAATCGATATTTTTTCCCGATATATCAATATATTTTTTCCGATATATCGATATTTTTTTTGTGACCTTTTTTGGGTATCTTTTTCAGTTTTTTTCTGGCGACCTTTTTTGGGTATTTTTTCTCACTTTTTTCTGGGGACCTTTTTTTGGTCATCGATATTTCTCGGATAATCGATATATTTTTTCCGGTTACCAATTTTTTTTTGTTGGTCGCCAAAAGCTTATTCCCCTTACATTTTTGAAAAAATAATATCGATAAATGTCGATATATTTTTCGCAATGTGTATCGATTATTTTCGACACTTTTTAAAAATATCGATATTTTTTTTCATTTACCCATCCCTACCTCGGAGAAATCCCCATAAATAAAATAATATGGACATCACCGTTTTGGCGACATTGTTGGCGTTGCCAACAGGGCAATGTTAAAATTCCTTATATTTGGCTAGACTTTCACACCGCGTGTTTTGACAACAGTCCAAAACGAAGAAACTCGGGCTTTGTCCAGCAAGAATGTTTTTGTTGAACGTAGAATTTATATTAATTAACGCTGGGATGTCTGTTAGCGTTATATCAGATCGGATTAACATGATATTTCAAAGTAAGATTCTCACACCTCGTGGGTACAAATCCGACAAAAAAAATGACTAACACAAAATTGTCTAGCAAAGGATGTTTCGGCAGTAGAAATCACACCTAATTGAGGTATTAGATGGCGTTATGGGAGATTTGATCAAAATGTTTTTTATTATATTAACGTTTCATGTCCACCGCGTGCTCGGGACACTGATTACAAGTTTCACTTTTAGACATAGCGTTTTGGAGATTATTTTTTCCCAATCATTGTCTATTCTGGTTTATAATAACAACACTTGACAGTAGTGATGGGTCCGCTCTGTACTCACTACTATAATGTAGTACTACATTACATAGAGGTGCACACTTCGCA
>JADDOH010004645.1:0-50086 GCA_016648135.1 Agrypnia vestita
TTCTTCTAAAGTTAAACTCTGGCTGCATGAAAAGGGAAGGAAGCATGCCCAAAACCTATTAAAAGCCATCATATAAACTAAATTTAAAATATACTATTCCTACAAGAACATTTACTGTCACTTACTGTCTTACTGTTACTGTCATCCTTTTAAATACTTTTGTTTTATTTTATTTTATTTTATTAATATCATATTCAGATCATTTTTTTCACTTACTGTCTTACTGTTACTGTCATCTTTTTAAATACTTTTAATTGTTTTATTTTATTTTATTTTATTAATATCCTATTCAGATCATTTTTTTTTCACTTACTGTCTTACTGTTACTGTCATCTTTTTAAATACTTTTAATTGTTTTATTTTATTTTATTTTATTAATATCCTATTCAGATCTTTTTTTTCACTTACTGTCTTACTGTTACTGTCATCTTTTTAAATACTTTTAATTGTTTTATTTTATTTTATTTGATTAATATCCTATTCAGATCTTTTTTTTTCCTTTGTCTATAATATAATTAATTAACACCATTATTAAATTGTAAACATTTAATTATTACTATTACTTAATTTTAATTGGCAATAAGATTTATTCACAAATGTTATATAAATAATAAATATTCTTGAACATTATACTACTGGAAGAGCACTGTCTGCTATAATACAGTAAATTACTAGTGTAGCAGGCAGGGCGTCAAATCAATTTAGTGTTTACTTGCTGCCAAGACACTCAACAACAATGAAAAAAGCTTCATTAAATTTTGTAAACACTGTAAACATTTGTAACATTGAACATTGAATAAACATTTGAATTTGAATTTGAATTATGTATCGTTTCTAAGTAAGAATATGTTTTAAAGAAAGCGCTAAACTATTAAATATTCTATTCTCTAGATTATTTAGAAAAATATCTAAAATTAACGGACTAATACTAGAACTCATTGCTAAACCGTCCCGTTTTTTGTAAATATTATTAATAAATTGAAAAAGGTTTTGATTCAAGGTAACTTAAGAATTCTATTTAAATCTGGTGTAAGGTCTTTAGATGATTTTGAATCCATAAGTAAATCATTAATAATAATTGTTTTGCTTTCCTCAATTGGTACATTGGGGAACAAATTTACCACGTCGAAAGATACTAATATAGCATTATTAGGAATATCCAAGGTTTTAAGGTGATTAACTAATTCAAGGGAATTCCTTATTTTTAATTTAGGTTGAAAAATATGGGAATTTACAATTATTCTATTGATTAAGGATGCTAATTTGTTGCAAGGATAATTACAAAAAGAAACCACAGATCTAATAGATTTGTCGATTTTGTGAATCTTTAATCTTTTTTTTATAGTGTGTAAGATTAAATGCGAGGTATAAATGCAAAGGCAGCAATATATAAAAAATTTAACACAGTCATGAGGATTACAAATATATATTGCACAGATTTTGAGATTTTATCAGAAACATAGCGCATAAATTTATGGAAAACAAGATATTGGAAGGGATAGATACGTACATACGAATTCAGCCTTTGCTTTTATGCCCCACAAATGTGTTTTTGCCGACCAAAAATTAGATATTTTTTGAACACTACGTATATCACTGTAAAAGTTTTAACAGTTTTTGATCCAGTATAAAATTTACCTCACATAATTGTGTTCGACGAATAGTTCGCAAACTCCGCCTTGAAGAATGTCTCACCGTGCCCCAAGTGACAAGCTCTCTGAGCATGTGCCAGGCTTCTCGAGCTTCAGTTCACGACTGTTTTTGAGACGTCGGAAGTAAATCATAAATATAATTAATAATATGGCTTTGTAGCCTTGTGTGGTGTTTGAGAAGGACGTGGAGATCTTTGAATATTGAATATTACGTAACATGCGAATTACGATATGTGATGCAAGTGAATAAACTGTATGAGAAATAAGTTTCGAAGAAGAAATATGTATAGACGTATTTATTATTGAAATGGTACTATTTTGGATTTCAAAATATTCTTCAATTTCATAATCAGTAGGTATAATTAATTGATTTTAAATAATAGAAAAACAATTAGGCCGTGAAATTATGTGACAAAATTGGGAAAATAATGTTATTGATTTTATGTTACCCATACAACAAGGGTGGATGTATGGAAATACACAAACTAGCATATTTTACAACACTAAAAAATTTTTAGTAATTAAATGTAAAAAGTAAAAATATTAATTTAAAAAGTTTAAGTATTCTCTACAAATCTAAAATGGTATGTTCAAGCAATTCCGAACTTTTTTTCATCTAAACAAATGTAGAACGGTCAGTATTTTTTGGTGAAGATGTGTAAGGGAAATTAATGCGCACGCGTGAATTCGAGTCGAACATGCTAATAATGAAGCAGCAGCAACGTCCTTTAAAATTTCTATTCTTCGCATCTGATTCAAGTTTTCTTGATCAAACACAGAATTTTCATTCTCTATTTTTCCGAAATGGCTCCGTGCGATTTTTGGCTATACCTCAACTTAATGCCGATAAAAAAAACCCGATTCGAATTACTGTGCGAAATTATGCGGAACGTGACGGCTTAACTGAACACCGTTCCAAAATATGCGTTCCAGAAGTTTTTACAACAATGGCGGGACTGCTGGGAGAAGTGTGCGTATTAGGTTAAAGTGTGTACAAATAAATGTGTTACTGCCGAGCAAAAGTTAGATATTTTTCTAACATGGTGTTATGCTTCATTTTAATGCTATCAATAGATTACCACTGTACTACTAGGATTCATAACCAAAACATAATAATTCGTTACTTAATAATATTGTGCGGGAAAATACGGAGTAATTACTGAGTGCGAGAAAATTAAAGGAACCTGACAGGAGTGCAGGACTTACCTCCAAATTCCCACTTCTTCGTTCGTTCTGGGCTTGTTCAATACAGGAACGTTTCTTCCAGCTGTTGTGGCTAGTTTTCGAACTTGCATCTTCTTCACCAACTAGTACATGATGTTGGCGGCAACTTGATTCTTATAGGAAATCTGACCAGGCCGAAAGCTTTGTACCTACTCCAAAGTAACGAGAGAAAGACATCCAAATTGCAACTAGCTACGCTCATTGTCAACGCGGTGGTAGAAGCATCAGTAGGTAAGCCTACATGTTAGTTGAGGCAGGAATAAAAATAAGGTATGATGGGTTACAACGGGATTTCGGTATACAGGAATACAGAAACCGAAATACATGGGCCAACAATTATTATCACTTCTATAACAGTGTATATTATTACAGTTACAGTTAAATACCTAGTATTAATTCATTCTCATCAATATTTTTTTGAAAGTATTAAAAAATACTCAATTAAAAAAAAACTCAGTTTAAATCAATAAATCATTTTATGAAAAGAGGAAATCGTATCTACCGCAATAATTTAAAATGCAGAACATCGTTAATGGAGTTCAATCTTGGTGTATTTAGAAGTTTTAGAAGTTAATCTTATACTGCTTTTAAAGAAGAATAAAGTTTTCTATTTAGAAATCTAGAAAATACGATGTAAATATATTAAATACAAATAAAAAAATAAAAAAATAAAAATACATATATATATATATATATATATATTGGTTCTTATAACGAAATGTATACATTTATTATCGTAACTGGTTTAAAAAATCTTATATGTGAAAACCACAGTGAGAAAGCACAAAATTGTAAAGGCCTGAAATAGGCAAGGGATTGGGGAATAGCAGACGTATGTCCCCCTCGCGTATATTTAAGACACACACACACACACACACACACATTAGATTATTGAATTCCGTAGTAAACAAAAGTATCTCTTTTACCATAAAGGTCTTTTTTTATTGTTTTAAACACGAAAACTAAAATTCTTTCTTAATGCTTACTTATACAGCTAGTAGGTACAAAGAATATCCCTCTGAATGAAAAAAACGTAATCGCGTCTATAAAATGCTCGACCATTGATGAAAATCACTCGTTTCTTTCCCGTTTTATACGCGGTCTCCTATCGAACGAAATATTTTAAAACGTGGCATTTGTCGGGTATTGAAGATAGTTTATCACTAATTAACCTATCAGACGTGTCTTTATTGTTATAATATTTTGTTTTGAAACAATCGTTGCACTATTTTTATAATATCAGCGTTATTGTATATAGATACGCACGAAAATATAGATGCACACGTACCGATACTTCAGACGTGTGTAGTTAATTTAATTATGAGCTGTATGTAAACAAACACATAGTTTGTAAAAAAAGAAAAATTGAAGATATATTTGATTTGTTGTATGAAAGCAAAAGCAGCAATTTTCAAATGAATGCAATCACCGAGGATTACTAATTTAAAATACACTGAATGTATATTTTATGTATCTATAACTTCCAAAAGCATGTTTCCTTTACATTTATAGGCTACGTTTCCTTGTTTAGAATTTTTTACTTAGTTAATTAGTAATCCTAGAGGATTGCTTTAATTTTTTTTTGTATATTACTGCTTTTGTGTAACACCCCACATATTGTAGATATCTCATAGAGACAAAGATATTTTTTATATGGAAAAGTATGTTTGAATGTTTTTTGAGTGTTTATAGGACTTACGACTTATCGTACGGCTGGCGTATGTGATCATTTTATACAATGTAACATCCAGTAATTCCACACATGATAGAGTATAACATCTATCTAATTCTATTCTAATTTAGTGTTGGCGAAACGTATTTACATAAATGGTTTGTAAAATTGATACAAGTTTCGTTTTAAATAGATCACCAAAATATATAGATATGAATAAATGTAAATTTCTTAGTACTTGGTATTGCGGCTGGTTCCAATACGTTTGACTTATTTAAAAAAATTACCACAAGCTTGCAATTTTGAATAATTATGAGAAGGTCCAACTAAATACTCTAAAAACTATAATGTCTTATTAAGAAAATCACGCTTTATTATAAGAGCACGTTTTTACTTAAAAGACTCGGTTTGGAATGAGTAAAAACTTTTTTTTTCTAAAAAAAACATAATATAATAGAAATTCAAAAGAGTTTTTGAATTTGTATTATATTATGTTTTTTTAAATTATTTTACGTTTTGCTTTTTATATAGGTACTTGCTTTTTACTTTAAATTATATTTATATTTATATATTTGTATCTATATTTTAAGTATTTTCTTTCCACTTTATGTCATTATGTTAACATGTTTTTATTTTTATTTAAACTATATATTCTGTTAATTTACACTTTACCAATCTATTTTAAAAGCCCTATAGGGCGTTAATTAATATAAAATAAAAAAAATCTATTATAAAAATATGTTTTATTTACTAGGGAATTGAATTCTTCAAGAATAAATACTTAATCTGCTGTATAAATATGTCTCTTAAACATGCGAGGGGGGACATTCTTCTGTTGTGATCTAATTACTTTTCTTAAGGAACGGGTTTAGTTAATATCTGTAAATTTTCATACTCTGTAATTTAAAACGACTGTTTGAAAATTTTTTCTGGTCTCAAAACATGAATGTCAAATAAATTTTTCAATTAATATTAGACAACTTTTAGTTAAAAAACATTAACTAAATGCTGATTGAAAAAGGCTTTTGATGAATTAAATACGTCACTTACTGTGTAAAGATTGATGATTTGAGGGGTAGAAGAAGAAGAAAAACATGATTATTTACCACTAATTAATATTTTTAGAACTTCTGAAAGTTTTGCCTGAATATGTTCATATTTTGTTGATGACATTTTTGAATATTTTGATGAATTATTTTGAACTGTGGAAATAACATTATTGAAATTCCAAACCCTAAATATTCTCGCCGATAATAGGCATGTAGCGTACAGTCTCAGGTTTTTAAAGGTCTCAAAAAAAAAGTATATATTTTTTTAAATATCTGGCTTTAAAAATACATCATGCTCATCTAAAAAGTATGTTTTATCAATATTTTAATCATATTAGTTTTTCTAAATAAATAATATATAAATATCAAAATATATCTAAAAAATTCGTTTTAAAATAATCAAACTCTTCAAATAGATTTAAGGTAGAATGTAAATAATGTGTACGTATATAGTAACGTAGTTTGAAACAAGTTCTGTAGGCTTTGGAATTCAAATTACTCAGCTCAGAGTAATTGGGTTGAATCGATACAACGCTGATTTGCGAACCATTCATCGAATTCCGCAATCAAGTTTACGTTTAAACAGCAACTGGTCTTCTAACATATTTTTATGTACCAACACTTAATATAGAAAGAGGGGCATTGATACCTACAAATTTTATTTTTAATAATAACTTTTTTCATACAAAGGCTGTCTTATTTCACGAAAAAAATATTAAAACAATTTGTACTTCTCGCTACTTAATACGATTTCGCTACTTGTTTTTTAAGTTGGAAATAAAAACGTGTACAATACTTTACGCAGATCTAGCGCATTCATATTATGGATTTACTTGTAAGGTTTAAAAGTATATATATACATTCGTATAGGGTTTAATGTGTTTAATATCACGGCACTTGCACATGCTGTAAGCCTGTTATGACTGATACTGTCGGGCTGATACTTTCCGTACCAAAGATTCCTCAGAATATCTGAAATGAAAGTGCTGAGATCCATTATTGTAATAACTCTACGTGATCATGATCGAAATGTACTCGTAAGGAAAATCTGTAAAATAGAGAACACAGCAAGATGAAGTAGATACATAAGGATATTCTGGAGGGATCACATGGCCATGGATTTCATTAGCTGCTGTACGCACGAATAACAGACTCGTGCGTACAGCAGCTAATTAAATCCCCTCTGGACGACGCCCACCGGGAAGACCACCTAGAAGATGGACCTCATCATCCTAATATGCGTACCTTAGATCTATCAAAAGAACAAGAATGTTAGGGGTATCTATAAATATTGCAGTATTTTAATGGAAATTTTGTGACTAGCATAGCTTGTAAGAAGTGGATGAAAACCAGGCGTATGAAAAAATGTGAATATTGTCACGGGGCGTGGCTTTGGTAGGTAAATGAAAACAATGATAATGAAAACACTAGAAATTAATTTAGTTGTGTTTATTGCCAAAGAAAGTCACGAGACCTGAGTTGAATTGCAGCAACGTTCTCTTTACGTCTCAACGAAATGGAAATGGACAACGAATTTTTCTGTATTTTTATTTTACCTTTCAACTATTATTATTTGTACCTTTTAACTGTATTGTTATTATTTTATCTGTCTAATGTTATTTAAAAAAAAAATTATATTCTGTATATTTGTAAAAGCCCATAAAGGCGTTAAATAAATAATTACCGCTGTTTCTATAGCTTTGATGGCGTTCTAGTTGTTCGCAAACAGAAACTCCGTTCAATGTTCGCAAGCAGAAACTTCTCACCCCGGTATTTATTACCACTGGTATCACTGCTGGTCGCACTGTGCTCACTCTATGTTGGTAGTATCATATGTTGTAATATCACCGTCACGAATCACTGGTTCTAACGCTGAGATGTCGAGATGCACATTTATCGTAACAAAATTAATTGTCTTACCCCGTGTTGTATGACGCTTTTTATACGCAAAGTCATCCGATACATTTATTCTAGAAATTACGAGAGACCTGTAGAGTGTTCTAGACGATTCCAATGTAGTGTTTTAGTATATAATATAATGTATTGGAATCTTATAGAGAATGTCATGGATGAGTGACTCTGCATTGCGTGCGTGATATTCGAGAGTCTGTCGGATGACTAACTCTGCGTCGCGTGACGCCGTTATTTGTCAATATTCAGTATTGTTGTCAGTATTCATATTCAGTAGGTTCACCATCTCGTATACTATCTTTCGTTAATTTAGTATTCTTTGTTATTGATGATAAAGAGTGATTTCATAGAAGAAAAAAATTAATGGTCGACGACAAAATTTATTTTCGTGGAGTGAATGGGAAAGACTGTGTAGATGTTCTTGTATGTCAGAGTTGCTTTAAGAGGTTTAAAATGAGAACTTTAATCTTTTAGAACACGACGACGCGCAGTTTAATTCAATAATAATGTGCTAAGAACAAAAATGAAAGCTAATATATCTTCTTCAATCGAGAAAATGGGTGAATTCATTTTAGAAAATGGGTGCATCATGGTCTAGCGTTCAGGGGTATTTAAATTGGGAATAATAGTAAAAAATATATATAAAAAGTACATTATTCGTACGTACTCCTAATATGAACATAAATTTGTGAGTATCGATAACCAAAAAATATATTGCTTAATTATATGACACTTACGTAAACATTTATGACGAAATGTATTTATGTTTTTTTTTGTATTTTTAAATAAGACTGTTGAAAGCAATCTCTTAGTAAGCATTTTGAGTGCGCAAGGCAATAAAATAATTATTTTTCTTGTTGTCACAGCAAATATTTGCACCATTTGCCTGTTTACATACCGCACTGGAATATTAGTGGGCGACGAGCCTTTTTAAAATTGGTAAGGAATGAAATTTGTATGATAAATAAAAATTATAAATAAAATTCTAGCCTGCGTGAAAATAATTTTTCCTCGGACCCTTAACTCTGAAAATTGAGCATAATATAAATATGCGCTGAGCACATCAGACAATTAGATATAAGGAGATTAGTGAATATATTACAGATTTTGTAAAGCAATACTTGTGGTTTTTTCTTATGAAAAATACAGTTGAAATGCTCTTTCCCTTCTCCCCCAGCCATCCCAAATCTTCCTTGAAATAAAAACATGGATAATTTTGATGGTCCCCTGTTAAAAATTATGCTCAGGTGTACTCTAGGACTCTGAAGAAAATAGTCAATTTATCCTACTCTCTCTGACATTTCACTATCTTACTGTCTAGTTATAATTGTTTATATTTAGGTCCTGCGTAAAACAAAGGTACCTCACTCCTGACTACTGTGCACCACCGGACATGAATTGCTAGTAATACAATATTATTATAGAGCCATAGTTTCCCGGTTCAACGACAAAATGAAGTTTTTGGAACTCTAATGAAGAGTACATTTATTTTAGTTTAAACCATTTTGGGAGCACACAGGGTTGAGTATGAGTTTAATTTATTTATGACTCTTGTAAGGAAATTATTTTATATTGGGCATCCCTCAAGATCAGCATACACTGCCGGATACTTTCAGAATATAAACGTATCAGGTATTGATACTAAAAAAATCATCAATTTTATACTATAAAACTTCCTACTCTGAGCTGTTAAAAAGATATTTACTGTATGAAAAATATTAGTCTTGAGTTAACGGCTCGCAATAAAAATATTGAATTCAGTAACTGTACACTTTCAGTCACTACAATATTTTTCTTCAGCAAGAGTTGTTGTAATGCTATCGAACCTAATGTGTGGGGTATAAAAGCAATTTTTTATTGAGACAATTTTTTGTACTCTATAATCTGACAAACAAATATTTTTATCACGAAATTTGAGATAACTCATCATGTAGGTATGTTCATTAATAAACAAGATAACATTTAAATATATAATTAATAAAAATGAACTTGTTTTCACCACTTGTATAGAAAAATATCAACATATTTCAGAGCTCATGGCACCTTCGTCAGGATACAATTGTATACTAACAAATTAAAAATCAAAAAGCAAAGCATAGACAATCAAAATATAATAATTATGCATAGGAAATTAATAATAATGAAAACTACTAAAACATTAAAATAAATTTAAAAGATAACTATTTGTAAAAAAGACCTGGTTAATTATAAAATTCAATTTACAATTTTTTTTATTTCCAAAATTTCAAATTAACCAAACTGTGATTCTGTATAATTTGTATGTAAAATTTGTAAACTCTTATTAATATCAAAAGAATCATCAATATCCAAAAGATGATTCGGAATAATTTTTGCTTCTTAAACTACTCAAGTGTTCCTTAACTCTAACATCAAAATTTCTACACATTTTTCCTATATAAAAATAACCGCAATTATAACAAATCAATTTATAATTTATAAGAACCCGATTTTTTTTGAAAAACTATCCTTATCCTTATTATTTAATGTATCCAATATACATTAATCGTACATATACATCCAACATAATATCTCATACAATATACATCCAATATAATATATACAATAATACAATACGCATTTCACGGAACGGTTCTTACCTCATCACTATTTATTTCAATAACGCTCTCGCTGATAACTTGATTTTGTCGCGTCCCCAAAGCGAGGAAGGAATCCTTCACTTTATGCAGTTGCGGGGACTTGGAGCATATGCTCCAGCAATCAAGGAACAGAATGCATCTGGGAGTATCTTGAAAATTAAATCAGCGTATATTTTACAGGACGCTTTCATCGTACGATGGAAGTTTTGATTGAGGTTTCATAAATTTATTTCCAAAGTACATATTTGAGCCAGAACATTTTATTGTTAGAATGACGCTGAAAAGCCACAATTTTCAAAGTAAACTGAATATTTTACCATGTTAAAGATTTAGTTCGTGGAACGGTTTTAAGGTGAATATATTCTATGAAAAGATTCTAATTATTAATTTTGTATAATTTAATTTATGAATTATTAATACTCAGAAATCCCTTAATACAATTATTTCTCGTGGCCTTTTGGTAATGTTCGTAAAGCAAAATAAATCTTTTCACCAAATTTTTTTAAATTTGTTCCGCAAATGGTTATAATTTTATCATATTATTATTTTACTCTACAAGGCTCTTCCGTATTTCTATTAGTGGTACAGTTATTTGAGATTTGTGCTGATTGTATATATGATTGGTAACTGAGGTATTATTGATGTCTAATATCAATGGTTGCAAGTCGAATTGAAAAAAATCAGTCACCAATCACCGAAACGATTATATACAAATCTCAAGTAACCGTAAGTGTGTCACTGATTAATATACCATCACTATTTCGGTATCAGTTGACCAATATATTTAGCCATTTGTTCTAGCATTGTCTGGAGCGATGAAATCTAAGACCGAACTAACCATTTGTACATGTAGGTATAGTATTTTAATATATGGTAACTAAATATGCATTCTGATATTCGGACAGAGCGAACTCAAGAATCCAGGCTATCAAAAAGAATTGCATAAGGGGAGTAGCAGGATTAACATTATTTGACCGCGTGAGAAGTTCTAATACAAGGTCTCTAATGAGGTCTTGGACATGTCTCACGAATGCTAAATATATCTTCATAGCAACACTGGAGGGAATTTAAATTTAATTTTGCATTTTAAAAAAATCTGATTTCTACTGAAATGGAAATCATTTTTTTGTTTGAAAGTCAATTTATTCCGTTCTACGAATCCAACAATAGGCGTCGAAACGAAAAAAGACTTTTGGATGGGATTTTTATGAACGATCTATGAATGCTGCCTATGAATGATGTCGGTAAATAATAAAATAGAATTTTATACGATAATAATAATAGCAAATAATAACTGCTTTGATACAATGTAATGTAATGTAATTCAAGGAATTCTCCAGAAACAGTCAAAAAAATCCACCGCAAAAATAATATATCCTAATCTTATAGAAACATCTAACAGTCGATTCAGTTGTATGGAATTCTTTGATGATATTTCTCTAAAAATAGCTGCTGAACTTAGAAAATCAGGAAATATTATTACATTTAAGATAAAAAATAATACTGAATCTATTTTCAATAACGCAAAAGATAAAATCTCAAATTTAAAAAAAGAGTGGTGTATATACACTGGAGTGTGATGACTGTCAATCAGTATATATAGGACAAACAGATAGAAATTTTAAACAACGGTTCTCGGAATATAAAAATATGTGGCGCTAGGGGTGCTTCTTATTTATTAGGTCCTTACTTAAGAAATTACCGACTTATATAAAAATCAAGCAATTTTTTTATGAAATGTATACGTTTAATTCATCCAAGTACTGGCCAGTGTTGTCGATGCAATTTTGTCATTTTAATGGAAGTACATTGATGCCTTTGCTATGGAAATCCTGGGAACGAGAATTGATGAATTGTTGCCATTTTATTTTTTTCCTCTTGCAAAACTGTATCTTATTTAAACGCAAGGATTTCATTACAGTATATGTACATTTCCTTAATTTATAATATAATATAAAATAACAATATATTTTTTTTATGCTTTTAAGAATTCACTGTAGTATTTCTTTAGTGTTTTTTCTATACTTTTCTAGACCATTACATTTTTTATTCTATCCGGTAGTTTGTTGAATAATTTTGGTATTACGCAAAGTTTGGTACTGTCTCCGTAATAATTGTTTGTTTTTTATTTCTAGTTTCTTATTCGTTAATTATCTTGTTGTATATTCGTGCTGTACCTACTAATATTTTAAGTCTCTCCTTCTCGTCTTCTTACAGTCAGTTTATAATAAAATTGTTTTTGAATCGATAATTCATATATTCATCTTTATATGCTTCTTTTTGTTTTTGTTTTGCTTCTTGTCTTTTTGTTTTGCTTCTTTTGTTTTTTATTTGCTATAGTTTAATAATTCTTAGTTGTGGTTGTTCGTCTAAATATGATTGGAATGTCAATCCGTAGCTATTTAAGCCGTAGTTTACAATTGAGTCTACCAAACTATAACATAAGCAATAGCTTGTATTATTGTGTGTGTCTTGGAATTCAATACTTGAGGTGAAAGGATTTACCGAGTAGGGTTCTTAATTTCTTACATATTACTTCTATGTGATGTGTCCAGTTGAAATTTTTGTCCAGTTGTATTCCCAAATATACATATTTGTCTACCTTTTCTGTGTTTGCAGCTACAATATATGTAATTATTATGTAAACAATCAAATGAATGCCCTATTAAAGTCAAATCTTTGTCCTTGTCTTTTATGTTAGCGGAATGTATTAACGTATATTTAGTTTTTTTTTGTATTAATGATTATTCTTTTATCATTTGAGCATTTCAGTATTTGGTCGAAGTCTTTCTGTAGGTTTTTTCAATATTTTTCATGTTTTTGTCTGCATACAAAATGCATGTATCGTCTGCATCTTTTTCGAGCAACTTTTAATAACTTCAACTCGTTTCTTTGATAACGAGCTTGTGCAACATTGTTTTCTATTATTGACGGTATATATCTGCAGTAAGTAATTTTTGTGCCAAATCTCAAGAAGCTGTTATGAATAATGCCGACATAGGATTAGGTACTGTATAGTCACACGGAGTTTATTTTGACTCATGTTGCGTTTGAGATATTGCTTGGCTGCATTCCCTTGGGTCTTTTATGATTATTGAAAGTTTCTGATCATCAGAGGGTCACAAGTAACAATCTGATTCCAAATTCTTCCATTTATGTGTCAACTCAACAAATTAAGGCAAGCATCGACGCGAGTTTGCCATTGTCTTTCAAGAAGTTTATAAGATACTTTGCGAACATATTTACTTTCCCAATTTGATGCACATTAATCAATATTGCTTAGTCACTTACGCTTAAGGCTTTTGTTAATTCTGACGTGGTTTGTAATGAATCCGCTTCCATTATAGCTTTCAAATCGTCTTTATTACCTATAATCTCTGGTCGTTCATGGGTCCGTTGTTGAGGTCGAAATTTCCAAAAAGGAATCGGCCAAAACAAAAACGCACCGTGCGTTCATTTATGGTATCAGGTCCATACACGTCGTTGATATTGCGTGCCGTCTGTACAGCATTAGTGTCACGCGAAACTCATATTCGGAATAAATGCACATTTTAATTTTCTCCATCGTCGCAGACAGCTATATCAAAGAAAAAACAAACGGCACGAACAAAATTAAAAACTGATTTTGAAAAAAATATTATAGCTTTAATATGACATTAATATGACATGAATTTGACTTTGTAATTCTAAGTTGAATGCGTGATATCGAACATCAAACTAGCCAATATTAGAAAACAGCAATTTCACAGGAAATTTCATAACCTAATATCCAATTTGTTGCATTTATTCATGGCGTGTCGAGTTCCGATAAGCATATATGTGAAACTATTTATCTTTTACTCCCTTTCTTTTAACTCGTAGCATCTGGTTGGTTAGTTGCTTGTCGGACGAAAAACTTTGGATCGATTTTTAACCCTTTTCCCGTGATCCAATTGAGCTGAAACGTTGCAAGTAGACTCGTGGCGACGATCAAGAAGACCTGTCAAATTTTCGTTAAAAAAAGAATAATTATGGTATAATTTTGGATTTTTCAAATTTTTAATGGTTTTTTCATACAATTCAGTTAGTTGTATGGAGATTCCGAAGCATATGGTAGATACGAAACCCGAAAATGAGAAATGGAGTATTTGAAAACTTGGTTTTTATAAGTAAGTTTTTTTCTATTATTCGTCCGGTTGTAAGTTACATATTTTTAGAACATCTAAAAAAGTTAAATATTTTAGAAATAGAACATTCTTTATTTTAAAACCGTAGGTAGCATCCTTACAGATCAGTTATATTAATGAGTGAATTCAATAATAATTGTTGCATAAAATCCTTGTAACAAAGCTTTTTGAAGAATCTTATTTTGAACGGGAAACACGCGCAAACTAACTCCACTTGGTCTAGGTAGGTAAACCGTTATTTTTGCATTTTGTTTTTCGTGATATTTGAATAATTGCAAGAGCAATTTTTAAATACTTAAAATTTTGTTTTTAATCAATTCAATTATCTAAGTGATTTTCATAGAATTATCTTAATTGCAATGCAATTGAACGAAATGAAAAATTCCAATGATTAAAACTCGTTTTGGGTTGTTTATCCACTCGCCTGCCCCAGTCCAAAATGGTAGAGAGACTTCAGAAGAAATTCTTTAAAAGCAGTTATGTCCAAAAATTTATTTAAATATATTATATTAATAATTATGTTTTTAATTAATAAAAAAGTGATCACGTTAAAAAACAATAAAATTATTCATGTTGTCTATTAATCTATTACTAATAATTATTATTTGGGTACACCTTCATAAAAGAATAAAATTTTGGTAAATTATTGATAATGCCATTACACGTTGTTTGTTTTGGGGCAATCCGAAACATGTTTGTTAAATGCGGGGCAAGCGAGTGGTTATGAGAATGAAAGTGTTGAGTAATTAAGTAATCCTGAAGTAATTATTAATTAAGGCATCTACATAGACAGCTGATTCTGTTCCTACCCTTCTAACTTGTTGGAGTACGATACCTTTTATTATCTCGAGTGCTGCACCTCGACTAAATTTTGAAAAATTATATACAATTTATATATATATATATATATATATATATATATATATATATCATTAGTATACAAGTTTCTTTCATAGAATTTAATAAAAAAATCTGTTTTCTTCATTTTACTTAAAATCATAAGTTTGTATATAAATCATTAATTGTAATTTGAATTCTGTGTAATGAGTTTGGACATATAATTTATTCCTGTAATTTGCTTATTTCTTCGCATTAATAATTTGATAATTGACTTGTGTAAAGTTCTCTGTAAGCTCGATAGTTTGTTACAGTTCGACAGGTCCGTTAACTGTGACGGGTAACTGTAAGCAAATGTGCTCTCCCTAAACTTTTCCCCTTGTCCCAAATATCCACTCAAAATAGGAGGAATATCCTCAGCTCTTTTTTATTCAATGGACCCGCATCGCCAGAGTGATGTCTGTGTCATCCACAGGGCATGTTTTATAAGGGCAAAGAGCACGGGGATGCAAAGGTTAATTCGAGCCTTTAAATAATTCAGATTATTAGAGGTGACATAGAATTCAGTCAAATCATTCGAGTTTGCGTAGAAAAAAGATGAACATACATTTATAAAATATGTATAATGAATAAAACCATGGGGATAAGCTAACTGGGCTAGCAACGGTGACAGATTTTTAAAATAAATCTGGGCAGTGAAAAAAATACAAATTATAAACCTCTGCTTTTATTAATATATTTTTTTTTATCAACGGAAATATTTTATCTTTAAATATACCTTATGCACAAGTTAAAGGTGATTCATTGAGTCCTGAAAAGGTCTTTATTTGGATCGCCTTTTCAGGATGAAGTAGAAAATAAAAACAATTGCTGTAGGACCAAAAGACGGAGCCCGCCGCAGAATAATAAAGACGAAATGACAATAGGCCGAGCATTGTTGATCCTGAATGGGGGGTTCTTTACATGAAAACATAGTCAGAACCTTAGTTCACTTGGTTAAAAGATGCCTGAAAATATGCAAGAAGCACCAGAGGTCCATATCCATCGGTGATTGAGCTGATTTATTTTTTATTATTTGTTAGGTAAATATTAATATTTGACCGTATTCTAAAAAAAGCAGTATTGGGATCCTGTTAATTTCTGATAAAACTGATAATGTCTACGCGACTTTCAAATCTCTTCCCGGATCCTGGCTGGAACCGCTGACAAATTGAAATAAAACCACAACGAAATAAAACCACAACCTTTGCCGACAAATTGGCATAGACCGACTCTTTTATCGTTCGAAATGAGGATTATTAAAATGAAAAATGGTATTATAAATTGAGCTGGGCCAAAAGGAAAATTCTTCGAGATAGCGAACAAAACGAATAAAGATAAAAAAAACTGGCACGAAGTTACGTACTATCTGGATAACTTGATATAAAAATGCTTTAAATGCTCTCTGACCAAATGGTTCTAAAAAATGCTAAAAGTGCTGCCGCTTTTAGGAGGATCTTCCCTTTTATACCTTTTAGACATTTATTTTTTCAAAACAAAATATAAAATTAAAAATATCATGTCTGTTCCAAGTATTTCTTCATTCAAAATTTTCAATAATTAAAAAATATATTGGTGAGTTCTTACTTACATAAAATAATATAGAAGAACACAATTTTATTCAAAAAAATTTTTCAATAAATCAATAAAAAAAAACAAAAAAAAAATTCAATAAAAACAAGAAGGTACATAATATAAAAACAGTATCAATTTAGAAGACATTTTCATTACCGTGTCGCTGTATATATAATAAATCCTATAAGCCGTTTAGTACATCCTGAGGTGAACAAATCAATTAACCATTTTTTCATATAAATAATGGAGATATACTTAAAAAAACATTGCCATTCATCTGTACGGAAAGTTTGCCTAGTAATTATTTAAAATACTTTTTTATAAATCTAGTCTGTGTAATTATTTTTTAAAACAGTTTTATTCGTTTATCTCAGAATGTACTTAAACGTCACATAGGATTAATTATATATACAGCGACGATGTACTTACAGCATTTGACAAATTATTGTAAAATACTGAAGTTTTATAAATTTACTTAAGAATGAAATATTTTGGAGGAAACAATCCCTGTTACATTTAATAGACGTGAATAAAAAACGATACGTTGGTGTTTGTTTCCTTCAGTTTCTACTTGAGAGAGAAGGAGACAACGCGACAATGCGATGCGAGATGTGATGATTGTCCTTCTTCTTCTTCTAACCCTTATACTATTAGGATGGGGTCCCTGCACCACATAGGAGGTTCCAACTTTCCTGTCTTGGGCTTCGATCTCCACGTCAGCCCAATTTAGTTGCAACATCGCTTCGCAGCAGTCCTCCAACTGTTACCCCCAGGACGGCCCCTTGGTTTTCTGCATTCTGGTCTTGCCTGAAATATCCGTTTTGGCAGTCGGTCTGCCGGCATCTACAAGATATGTCCCAACACCCTAACTGTGATTCTCGATAAACCTCAATAAGTTCTACTTCGAGACATTATCTTATTTGAGTATTTCTGATTCTGTCCCTTCTTCTATCCCATCTCGATGGCCTGTAGCCTTAAGCGGGTTTTTTCGGTCAAGATCCAGTACTCGTAGCCATACACCAAGATTGATCTAAAAGCTGATATACTGCCAACTTTGCTCGCTGGCTGAGCTCCGCTTTTTAAAGTACGGGTTAATACATGGATCGTGCTACCTGGCATGCGACTACTATTCTCCTATCCAATTCACTTTCTTACTTTCCATCCTGAGATGTTATTATAACGAGGTATTTAAAACTGTTGACCTGCTTTAGACGTCTGTTCTGGCACGTTATGTTACATTGATTTTCGCTTCTGCCAATCACCACGATTTAGGATTTATCAGCGCTCAGTCTCATCCCTGCGGGGTTTGTTTGCTCGTCAAATTTGTCGAAGGCTATTTGTAATTCCTCTGGCGATTTTGTCAGCAAAGCAATGCCATCTGCAAATAACGTCTCCCCACATCTACTTACCCTATATCCGTTAACGTCAATATATATATTATATATATACGAGTCCAAAGCGAAAATGACAATTTTGCCATAATTTTACATCATGATGCTGTGGGAGAAGAAATTAATAAATAAGTGAATATAAAATAATCTTATTTCTAACTAACAACTTACCATCATGCCGTTTCTCCGTGGGGGTAGGCAGAGAGGATAGAGCGCCACACTCTTCTGTCCTGACATACGACTCTCGCCTCATCCATATTCATACATCTTCGTATGCAAGCGCGACTGTTGTTTAGACTTTTAACGGGACCATCTTCTAGTATCTGGATAATCTGGTCATGCCACATCTTCCGCGGTCACCCTCGTTTTCTGGTTCCGTCAACACTTGCAGTATATATTTTTCTTACCATTCTTTCTTCATTTATTCGCTCAACATACCCAAACCTTCTGAGCGACACTTTTTTAATTGCTTATTTCTATAAGCTTTAAATACAGCATTAGTACTTATTTCATTTAATTTTAGTCGAAACGTGAGAATTGTGAGGTTAAGTTTGCGATAGGTATCTACTTCGCTAATTCATTTGAAGCTCTGTCAGACCAGATCGCCTAGATAAGAAGGCACCGGAGAAATCACTTTTATAAAGGCACTAGCTGTTCGTACCCGGCGTAGCAAGGGTTAAGGATTAAGTTGAAAATAAATTTGTTCAGGGAAACAAAGGTTCGATTCGATTTTTTGCAAATATTTGCTTTGAAAATATATCAGGGGGAGGAAAAGGGTAAAAGGAGAGGGAGGAAAAGTCGCCTATGTTACCCGCCGGGTCCTAAAGAATAAGTTTGCAAATTTTGATTCCGATCGATCGAACAGTACAGATTTGCATCGAAAATATATCAGAGGGAGAGGAAAGGATAAAATAATAGGGGGGAAATGTCACCTGTGTTACCCGCCGGGTCCTAAATAATAAGTTTCCAAATGTTGAGTCCGATCGGTCTAACGGTACAGATTTGCATCGAAAATATATCAGGGGGAGGGGAAGGGGTAAGAGAATAGAAGGGAAATGTCACCTATATTACCCGCCGGATCCTAAAGCATAAGTGTGCAAAATTTGAATCGAATCGGACAAACGGTGATATTATAGAGAACAGTGATTGTATAGAGAACAGACAGACATACATTTAGTTTTATAGGTGTAGATTGCAGACAATGTACACAGCTAATTAACACAGCTTATACAAATCTCCATATTTGAGTACGACGAACACCGAACACCAATGTACACCTACAGCTACCTCTCGTTTATGTTTTGTTTTTATTCTCATCTATTAAGTGTTGGGATAACAAACTAAAGATAACAATATTACTATTTTCAGAATACGGATAATTTTGTTTTTATCTTGCGTTATGGACAAATTTGCTATTTTATATTTTTATACATAATATTTATATATAATTATTCATCTTACACAATATTTAAATAATTTTCAATATTTTTCCTTTCTTCATTCATTCACTTTTTACATACAATAATTCATTGAATTATCAATACATTTTGCGATTTGGGTACAACAATGATCACTTAAATGAAATAATAAAATGTACAGATATACATAAACAAAAAAATAAATATATACAGGACCATTGGCCCCAAAACATGGTGACAATTCAATAATCTAAATGCCTGTTGATGTACTCGTATTATGCGGTTTATTGGTTTAAAATTTAAAATGTTTTTGTATATTTTTTGGTAAAAATTGACAAAACAATGACGCAAAAGTTCATAGTTTAATGTGGATATAGTTAACTTTAATTGATTTGTGTATTGCATTGAAATAAACCGGTAACGTGTTTTAATAACAATTGTACTAATATGACAATTGAATATAGCCAAACACAATGGAGATGGATCAGAGAATTCAATAATTTATATGGAACCATATTTTCATTGGTATCATTGTTCCCTTTCAAGCGTAGTCGGCTTTTCTATTTGACGAAATTATCTCGAACAGAACAGCTGCAACTCATTTGAAGCTGTAGTCACAAAATCAAATACCTATTTTTTGCATTTCTCACAGATCTTTTTGAAAATTATTAAATAAAATTATTTACCGATACAACAATATTAAATTTACGTTTGATCATTTTTTGAAATCGTTCATTTGAAATGCATCCATCCATCCAAACAAGTGCAATCAATAACTTCAATTATAATTTTAAAAATTTGGCTTCTACTGAATTCTGAAATCAAAAGATGATAATTTTATATTTTTTTTAATATAAAAAATAAATATCATTTTATATTTGTTTATCTGATAAAATAATCAAACTCATGCTCAGTGACTAAAGTTGCATTCCGCGCGTCCGAGGTTCGAGTCTTTCACCAGCCGTGTATTTTTGTTTTTTAGCCATGAATTAGAACAAAATTATTATATTAAGATATTACTGGAACACTTATTTCAAATGCATTTCATGGTCTAGCATTTTCGTTTTACGCTGCTTCCCATGCAGTGAGCATGCTGTAATTTAAGTAATTTTGTGTAATTTTGTAATGTTATTGCAAGTCATTTTTTTATCCTAAATGCGCCAAAATAAGATAACTAAAAAGAAGATATGCAATAAATTTGTCACCTTTCCTTTACTGTTAGATATTTGTAAAACTATTAATGTGATATTTTAATCTTTTCTGGCCAAAAACAAAATCGTTACGATGTCTTAGCCTCCGTATTTGGTGGACATGGTTTATGCGGTTCTTCCTATTCTCGAAGATGAAAAAAAAAATGAAAAGATGACGTACTGCCTACATTAAGAGAACATAGACAGAATCGCCATACAAAAAACTTCGTTCCATAGGTCCTTGAAAGATTGGAAAAGTGTATTATATCTGATGGAGACTATCTTGAAAGGGATATAATTAATATTGATAAATAATTAAAGATCGAACCTCACATACACGTGAGGTTCTCTAGAATAGGTTATGAGCCTGATAGAGAACCGACATTTTTAAAAGAATATATAAATAAATAAATATAACAATTATTTACAATGAGAACATAATTATTACTTCTTACGATTTATTAATGTTTGTATCGATATCGTACTCTGGCAATAGAGCATGTGCCTCGATATAAAACAAAACATTTTCCAAAAGGAAGAGGAAATAACATCACTAAGAAATAAACAACTCGGGTAGTTAAGGGAGTCATTTATGTTTCGGAATGTTCCCCACCTTTGGAATCTGTCTAATTAATCTCATTGATGGTCAATAAACGTTATTCTATAATAATCCCAGTTCTGTTTCTTTGTGTTGTAATTAACGATATCATAAATATGTCTAGATGTGATCGGGAAAAAATAAATCCCTAAAAGACAAAGGTCGTGATTATAGAGCAGGGCAGAAGGGAGGCACAGGCGCTCCGGGATTTTGCTACCCCCGGTCAGGTCACATATGTATGAGAGTTCCTGGGGGCTCGCTTAGACCAGACAGTTTGCTTAAGCCATTAGATCCTTATTTATAACCCATTCCGGTGGGCGGTGTGCGGAAGAAAGCCAGTGTGGAATTAGTAACATAGACTGAAGTAGGCAGTGGCATTTATCCATCTTTACGCAATCAATTCCCGCCTCTGCGACAATACTAATTATGTCGGTTAGGGTTTTTTTTCCTCTGGAGTATTGGGTTTCGTTACGGTAACAGTGGGGACTATTCTGTAGTCGAGATTGGAACAAATTGACTTCGCTAACTTATTTGTTTCGCTTGTCTCTGTAATTTGAAATTTTTAAATGGAACCTTTTTCAACACACAACAAAGGTAATATCAATGTATATTTATTTAAAACGGAATATTGGGTGGATTTACAGGTAATTTTTTATTATCTACTGACAGTAATGTAAAAATAATTCAAGTGAATATGAATATTGATTCGTACGCCAGCTCGTTGAATTAAATAAATACGATTTATTGAAACTAAAGTCCACACTGGCTAAATATTATATATAAAAATCATGTTTGTTTGTTCGTATTTTATGCGCTGCCAAACTGTTCAACCCATTGCGATAAAACTTTGTCAACTTATTGCTTGCACTTCCGCAAAGTTTATAGGCATAGTAAAATTAACTTACGTTAGGTCTTATACATCTTATATATAAAAATCAATAATGTTTGTTTGTTTGTTCATATTTTATGCGCTGCCATTACTGATATATTTTCCATACAAATCTGTACCGTTTGACCGATCTGAACAAAATTTGTCATATTTATTTTTTCGGACCCGGCGGGCAACATAGACAATATTTCTTTCCTCCTCCTTTACCACATCCCTTCCCCCTGATATACTTTCAATGCATATCGATACTGTTTGACCAATCTGACTCAAAATTGGCATACTTATTCTTTAGGATCCGGTGGGTAACATAGGTGACATTTACCCCCTCCTAATTTATCCCACCCCCTATCCCGATATACTTCCAATACAAATTTACACCATTTGTCCTATCTAATCCAAATTTTGCATACTTCTTTAGGACTCGGCGGAAAACATGGGCTACATTTTCTCCTCCCCTTTAAACTACCATCTCCACTTGGTATATTCTCTGTACAAATCCATACCGTTTGACAGATTTAACCGAATTTTGCATTCTTTTTCTTAACGACCCAAGGGACCATACGCTACTTTTTCCCCTGGAAATCCCATCCATCGTGGCCTAGATGAAATGGAAAAATTATTTTTTTAGGGTCTTTGCAAATAATAGAAACTTTGTTTCCTCCCACAAACTTATTTTAAACTTAATCCTCAGCCCGTGCAACGCCGGGTACGAACAGCTAATACATAATAAATCTTCCATAAGAAAGTTGTATAAAACAGTTTTTACAATATTTTTGTGACACCTCAGATTACGATTATTCTAGTATTATTTTACGGAATGAACGCAAGGAAACTTATGGAAGACTAAAATAAGTTATATAGAAAAACGAAAATTTAAAGGTTTAAGGTTTGTATTACCGTTGTTTGACATACATACATGTTTGGCATTGAAACAACAGATATTTTGTACGAACCGCATGATGTGTTGAGATATAATCTGCGACCGCGCAATAAGTAATCAGTACATCCCTGTTCTCTGCGGCGATAGGGCATTCTCCTGATGACGTCGTGATATGACCCCAGAGAAACGTCGAGAATCGAATTAACACATCCATACACATATTTAAAATATCCGTTATTTCTTACTTACTTAGGCATCACGCCATTTTTCCGAGAGGGTATGCGGAGAGGATAGGGCGGCACTCTTTTCTGTCCTGACACACAACACTCGCCTCATCTACATTTATACATCTTCGCATAAAAAATCGACGATTGTTGAGGTTTATAATCTTCCGTTGACTGGTGCCACCAACACCAGCGTCCCTTTTTCAAAAAAATCCTATAGTTTTACTGTTTTGAGCACGTGACGAGATATTCAGAGACTAAAAGACCACGCATCTGATAATGTAGTGAGGGATTATTGTTACTCGAGGGCCCGGAGGAAAGGAAACATCTTGGCTGTGAATGTGAGGAATTTGAATTGGCCAGTCCACTCCGGAGCATTACCCGCCCTAGTAAACAGAGTGATGAAAGCCAAAGTGACAGCTACATCCGTAAGATAAGGCACTATGAAAAGGAAAATTTAAGAAATATATAAAAAAATAATGGAATCTACTTTTAAAGTTTAGATATTTTCGAAACATGATTTTTAAAATATACAGATATTACTTTATTATTTTAAAAAAAGACTGTTAAAAGTCATAATGGATTATGATCCATGGTCTTAAAGTGACATTAGAGTACAAAGTATAAATATTTTATGAACATTTTGAGTATGGCATGATTAAATAATACACTTTAAATAAAATTAAAAATGATCATTCTCACAAAATCTATATATTTTGGAATGAGTTCTGATTCTAGTTTTACCATGAGTGCGTGGGTTTCAAGGTCAACACCGTGTGTCTACAAGAAGTGGTTTTTGGTGGAATTTAATTTTGTCTATGATGAGTATTATACGCTCAAGCGACCGTCAACAAAGTTTATCGATATTTCGTTTGTTTTAATACTGAGCCTGTATCATAAGGCAATTCTTGTGAACTTTCTTAAGAAAATGTATTATAGTGTTTTTTCATGAAAGTACATACTTTTAAAAATATGTTAGTTTTTTTAACAAAAAAATATTAACATTGGGGAAAAATTCTTGGGTTCTGTCCATTGGCGAAAAAAAGGTCCTCCGCAGTGACCACTCCCATTTTATCTGTAATCATCAGAAAAAACAAAAAGATTATCAAAATTGACATTATAATTTTGTGTTTGAAGTATGTGTTTTTGAAAATATAGATTTTTGACATAATGGCGGGCATTTGAATTTAAAATAGCGTTTTTTAGGTAAAAATCGGGTTTATTATGTCGACAAAAAAATAAATCACTTAAAAAATCCAAGAAAAAGACTAGATAATAATGTATAGAATAGCTAATAGAAATTTCAAGTTGATCAGTTCAGTGGTTGCCGAGATATTTTGGTCACCGATTTTCAAAACATGGTTTCGAGTAAAGCGCGTTAGAAAATAAAGCAATGAATAAATCGCGAAATCTTTCAACTTACATAAAATCATCGATTCCTGGTCCATGATATAAGTCCTCCACCTTCTTAGAATTCCCATATCATCGTGTACTCTTCACAAACATAATAGAAACAGGTCGTCCGTTTCTATTATGAAAGAGCCCGACTGGCACCTACCTGCGTGTAGCGAGGTGCCATGTGACGCGGCGCATAATCAATAAAGAGATGCCACTATTATGAGTTATGGTTTTGTTATTTTTTTGAATTTTTGCTTGAAATTTTCAACATTCTTAAGACCTCAAGCTTTAAGAAAATGCAAAAATTTAAAAATCGATTTTTTCCAAAGGTCTAGGTAGTTATTCCCCCTTAAGCTTCGAGAGCATCAGAATTTCTCATCGACAAGTGAAGTGATGAGAGATACTCTCTAAACTTGTGTAGTAAAATATAAAATTACAAGTACGTAATCGTGCGTGCTGTTCGTCCCGCATACACTTTTTCGCAATTTTGACAGTCGAGCCTATAAACACCGTCGGTCTCAAGGGGATTCCGATCCTTCGCTGGTCTTAAGAGGTCCTTAACCTTGTTGCTTGTGCCGAACATTGTCTTAGTCTTCTGTTTCTTGAGTATTTTGGCAATCCTGTCTGAAACATTATGGATATACGGCAAGAAAGCAATCCCTTTGATCTCAGCTTCTGTGTTTTTCTCGGAGCTGTTAGATTTGGCTCTTATGATGTGCCGTATCTGCTGTCTTTGTTATCAATGGCAATGGATACCAAAGACGGCAAGTAATGGATACCAAAGACGACGAGAGAGAGGTTACATACACACGGCAGAATATCCCAGAAAACTATACACAGAAGATCCTTTGTATTGCTATTCTCTTATATAATAACTTTTCTCCCAGCAGTCACAGAAAACATATTTTGGAATGGAGTTCAGCTTGACGTCGTTCCAAATAAAATTGTCGTTTTAATCAGAAAAATTTAAACATTTGTTTTTTATGAAATGTATATTGTAACACGTGGGTCTGGAGGCCCTCGTCTTGGGACCTCATGCCCTGACGAAGGAACCCAGAATCCTCGCGTTCACCAACTAGCTCATGAGCGGGCGTGGGAGACGTTTACCTCAAGGAAGTATGCTTTCTCTTCAAGGATGATTCTGTGCGGGGATTTACAGCAAAACGATTTTGAACAAGTTATAGTTCATTGATACAAAAAGAAACTGAAAACTACCACAGCAAGAAGTAAGTTATAAATAACAGGAAATGGCATATATAGGTCTTGGTAGCAGTACAGATATCTTCCCTTTTGACAAAGTCAATGCTCTTGAATTTTCAAAATGAATTATTATAATAAAAAAAAACTTAGACTTGGTAATGAGAAATAAATAAAATTTCTGAAACAAAAGAACAGGTTGAAATTTCTTCCAGATTGACAAAGCCAGGGTTCATGAATTGCAAAATAAATTATAAACAAAAATTTAAAATTTGTAATGAGAAATAAATTAAATTTAAAAGGAACAAAAAAAGCGGGTTAGAATTTAAATCAAGTTAATTCAAACTGAAGTGAGGTTGCATGAAAGTAGTCAAGAATGAATTAGAATGACTGAATTGCAAAATAAATTGTAATAAAAAAAACTTTAGATTTGTATGAGAAATAAATAAAATTTGAATGGAACTAAAAAGGTTAGAATTTATGAATTTCAAAATAAATAATAATATAAAAACTTTAAGTTTGCACGAGACATAAAAAAAGTCTAAAGGGACCTCGAAAAAGCAGGTTAGATTTCATGAATTGCAAATAAAATAAAAATGTAATACTTTAGGTCTGTATGATAGAGAAATAAAATTTGAATAGAACTGAAAGCTATGATAAATTTCATGGATTGCAAAAATAAATTACAATATAAAAACTTTAGGTTTGCAAGAGAAATAAACAAAGTTTTAAAAAACCTAGAAAAGCTTTGCTAGATTTCATGGATTGCAAAAATAAATTATAACATAAAAACTTAAGGTTCATGTGAAATGAAATTAACACAAAGTGAACTAAAGTTGCATAAAAATAGGGTAGAATTTAAATTTAAAATTACCACCATGTGTGGTAAAATTTGCATAAATATAAAAATGTAGGAAATTTCTATCATCTAGACATACTTACTTGATATGTTCAACTAGCAGCTGGATTAAAAATAGAAAACTTTGATTTGCCTGAGCCAGTAATGATTTTGATTAGCAGAGAAGTTTCACCTCAGGTGGGTGTAAATCTTATCATTATAATAATGTTAACTTTCTAGAGATTGCAGATTTCTCCATATAAAACGCTATAATTTGCATGCACAATTAATGATTCTGCGAGAAACTAACCTTGCATATGAATGAGATGCATTGTAAATAAACCAAAATGCATCCAGGGTAGGGTGTAAATCTTCTTACAACACGCTCCTTGTAGTATCAGTGGACGGCGGAACGCTATTTTCAAGATTTGAAATGAAACATCCCGAGCGAGGATGATTTAAATAAGGTAGTGGATATTACTTTAAGTACGTAGCTGTTGCAACGCGTGATCTGTTGGTCTACTTCTTCAGGCGGCAGGGATTTCAGGAATGTGTGCAAGGTGGACCCATGGACGTCGAGTCTCCCCGATCATCCTCCGCAAATCATCAGCTAGGTCTCGTGTAGGCCGTTTCAGGAGGCATCCATAGCCCGCCATTTTGGAGCACGTCTGCTGTAATAGCCATTAAACCTCTCGTGCCATGCCTCGTGTCAAATTTGACTATCCCTGATTAGAACATTACATTGATTAGTTATATTATCAATAAATAAAGATGGAAGGTTGCCCGGAGCTAGTTATTTCATTCAATAAGCTAGATTTCTTACCCCGTTTCCGGGAGGTGGTCTATTATGCGCTACCGCTGTTACCCGCTCAAGTGGACTTTTACCATAGAAAAAACGACGCATCGTAGATGCGGTCCTTTTTGTAAGCTTACGGAGGGTGTGTACAGCCGTTAAAATCAGCAAAGGCAATTTAATGTAACTATTCAAGAAAATTATTTTGTTTACTAATAAAATATTAGATGTTAATAAAAATATTAATTTAAAAACGAAGTAAGGGTGAATTTGGGTGGCTGTAAAAGCAAAATATTTTATTTATTTATTAAGTATTAAAAGTAAATAATAAAAAACATTTAATTTAAAGAAAGTAATGACGAATTTAAGGTGACTGTAAAAAATTTTTTAACCATATATTTAATTCATCGAAAAACTAGCCGTAGTTGTCGATGCACTTTAGTAATTTTAATGGAAGTTCATTGTTGCCTTTGCCATATAAATCCTGGGGACGGGAATCGATGAATTTTTCAAAAGCGTTTTTCACTGCCTCATCGGAGCTGAAATTTTTCCGAATTTCGAAAACATGGAAATGTATCAGTAGGTGCAAGGTCTGGCGAGTAAGATGGGTGACGGAAAGTTTCCAGCCAAAGCTCATATCAGACGATTTATTGTGTAATTAATTTATTGTGTAATAATAAGACGATCCGTTATGCAATGTATTGTCGAGCGTTGTGAGAAGTAGTGAAGTAGAAGTAGAAACAAGTCCTAGCTTTAATGATATTCATTTGAATTTCGAATTCCATGTTGAATGCAAGATATCGAACTTCAAACTAGTTTGTATTAGAAAATGATAATTTTATAGGTAAAGAATTAGTAATATATTTAATTGTTAATGATTTTTTACTCGGTTTTTGGTTGTGAAGTAAGTAAGGAACATAAAATCCTATTAAGTCTTTCGGATATCTTATGGATACCTTTACAAAGTACGTCCGATGCGTAAAAAAGTGAGGCGTCACTCCAAAGATGTAAAAAGCATTGAAGAAATGAACAAATTACCTTCAATCCCTTACAAACTTGATTACCTGCGTCGCTCCGAGTCGACGTGGTATCAGTTCAAAGTTGACCGTTATTTATGTGCCAGGCCTGAGCGCTTTATCGAGTTCTTCATGCTGTTAGCTCTTTGTTCAGTTGCAAGCCAATACTGTTTTAGTGGATTGTGATAAAATGAATTCAATTTCTGAAGACACGCAGTATTTTTCTTTATTTTGGGCCATTCGAAATGGATCGGACAAAGGATAGGGCTATAAGAAATAGATTGGACAGTAAAAAGGTGATTTTTATTTAGTTTTAATCGATGTTCTATTCGATTGAGTAGCGTCAGGTCTACATGGGAGAGGCAAAGTGTTGAAAATAAGTTGTTGGGTGAAATTGTCGAACTGTATGAAAGAGGAAACAGACACAGTAAGATTTGTTTATTTATTTTAAGGTTAAATGATAACTTCTAGATGAAACATTATTCAAAAAATATATTCACCTTTATTTTACATGACTGCCAAGTTACAATCAATATTTATGAGATTTTTTAACAATACTCTCTGACATGTAAATTTTACTGAATATTCTACGAGAATATTTACCGTAACCGAATGTAACGAAAGTTATCCCAAAATATTCTAAGAGAGTATTTAGGAATAACTTTCGGTTTTTGCGCCTGTAGTTCAAATCAGACACCACTCCGTTGATCATTACTGTTCGGTTTCGGACTTCGAATCCCCCCTGCGGTAAAAAAGAAAAAATGTTTAAAAATTAATTTGTATGTATTTATGATTTACGGTAACGTTTGTGCATACCCGTTGACTCTCACCGCCAAATCGGGCATGGTGCATGTGTATTTGAGCTTTTTGTATCCTTTTACCAATTACAGTTTTTCTCCAGGTTGAAATTTCAAAACAGAGTAGGTACATAAAAACGGTATAGAGATTAAATCTTAATCTAAACTATATACAGTGGAAATTATTATCCACAATTACACAAAAACGCTGTTTCATCACATTTATATACATTTATTTAAATGAAATTAATAATATCACACTATTTTTTATTTTGATTTAAATTTTAACGCCACCATACTTTATGATGCACAGTAATAATATCAAACGCCTCACAATAATACCCAAACTAGATAAAATCATATATTTTTACAGTGTTAGTTAAACTAGTATAAACCTCTAGCAGATTTTAGGTCTACCGGTTTCGAGACATACCCGTCTCTTCGTCAGGACCAACACTACACTACTATGTTCACAACACTATACACCACAACCATAGAACTGTTAAATTTTCACCAATATTTTTCACATGCGTGTTAATCTTGTCAAAGTGCATGACTTTGACAAGATTAACACGCATGTGATAAATATTGGTAAAAGGTTAACAGTACTATGGCTGTGGTGTAAAGTGTTGTGAACATAGTAGTGTAGGGTTGGCCCTAACGAAAAGACGGGTACGTCTCGAAATCGCTATCTAAAATTTGGTATTGGTTTATACTAATTTAACTAACACTCTATTACAATGTCTTACCACAAAGTTAATACTTGAAATTTAAAAAATATTAATAATATCATAAAATACTTTTATAATGACCTCTCGGAGGATCAAATCTGGAACCACCAATACAAAAAGTCAGCATCACATCCACTGGACTATGAGAAAAATCAAATAATTTTAATACGTAAGTACCTTATTTTACTTGATTTAATTTACTACTGCTCTTTAGATTTTGTTTCAGAAAAATTAGTTTAAACAATTGTCATCTTTATTTTTAATATATTTACCTAATAAGTTTTATTTAGATCTCACATTTGTCTATGAAAGATATAATATAAATATCTTTGCCAGTTAGGCGTAAAAATTCATAACATTTTCCCACCTTGTACCATATTTTGAAAAATTTAAAATGGTCATGTCAATTCATCTAAATAAATTATAATAAATCATTCTCTAATTCATTCGCTAATACATCATCATATTAATTATTTTAATGCATTATAACATATTAGGTCCTTACATATGAAATTCACGTTTAGTATGGGAGGAACATAAAGTCGATTTTTTTTTATTATAATATATTTATTTAATCAAAGTATGTACCATTGCTATCTATGCACTTTTGCCATATCATAGGTAGTTCATCGATCCCTTTACTAAAAAAACCATTCGGAAGGGAATCAATAAAATCTTTGAAGGCGGTTTGGACTGCCCCATCGGAGTTGAATTTTTTCCTTTGCAAGAAGTTATCCAAATTTCGAAAAAAATGGTAATCTGTTGGGGCAAGGTCCGGAGAGTACGGTGGATGTCTTAGACATTCCAATTGAAGCTCCTCTAATTTGGTAGCCGACTGTTGTGCAGTGTATGGTCTAGCGTTATCATGAAGCAGCAGTGGCCTAGAGCGATTAACCAGCCTCGGTTGTTTAGCAGCTAGCTTTTCCATCATGGTTTGCAGTTGCTGACAATAGACATCTGCCGTAATCGTCTGGCCAGATTTAAGAAAGCTGTAGTGAACGACACCAGCACTAGTCCACCAAACGCTCACAAGTAACTTTTTTGGAGTCAATTTTCGCTTGGGGCATGGTTTGGCTGGTTCGGCAGGGTTCAGCCATTGCGATGAGCGCTTCCGATTATCGTACAGGATCCACTTTTCATCACAGGTAATGATTCGATTTAAAATCCCTTCATTATTGTGCCGGTTGAGTAATGCAACGCAGCAGTCAACGCGCGTTTGTTGATTTGCTTCACTCAATTCGTGAGGTACCAACCTTTCAAGCTTTTTCACCTTACCAATTTGCTTCAAGTGGATTAAAACAGTTTTATCACTAACACCGCAGCCTGTAGCTAACTCGGATGTGGTTTGCGATGGATTCCGCTTCCACAATAGCCTTCAATTCTTCATTATCAACTTTGGTCTCCGGCCGTCCACGGGGCTTGTTCTGCAGGTCGAAATTTCCAGAACGAAAACGTTGGAACCAAAAACGCACTGTGTTTTCTTTTGCGGCACCGTCGCCATACACATCATTAATCCTTCGAGCCGTTTCTGCAGCACTGGTGCCACGGTGGAACTTGTACTCGTAAATAACGCGATATTTCAAGTTTTTCATTTTATAAACTGAGTCTCGCAAAGAAAAAAACAATTGAGGAAAAAACAAATGAATTATAATTTTCAAAACACAAATACATGAGTAAATAGCTGTAAAAATTTGGATTTGGAATTCCTAACCAAAGAGAAGATATTTGAGATCAAATTTGCCAGTACGGTAAAACCTCAATTTCATATGTAAGGACCTAATATTATAATTGCTGTAATTACTAAGATAGATGTGCTGTATTACACGATTAGTATACATGTTAAAAAGTTAACGTTAACTGAATTTTACTGAATGAACTGAACTGAATGAATGTATGTTGGTGCTTTCTTTTCTTAATTTTGTGAAAAGTCTATTGATACATGGCCCTAAAATATATTACATTGCATTAAAAATAACTAGTACTTCGCTCAGCATCAACATCGACTACGACTATATACTTAAAGTATATCGCGTCGAATAAAACTAATTTCGGTGACCGCGCTTTCGCCTTGGCTTGACCAATGTTATGGAATAAACTACCAAATAAATTGAGCTAAACAGCTTACCACAATTCAAAAAACAACAAAATAGGAAATTATTTAGACAATCATACAAAAACCTATAAAACAGTTTTCCACTTCTAATGTGTACTCCGCGAAAATACCTAATTCTGACTGGTACTGTCAAGTATACTTTTAACCGTTTTTTTTATTTTTTTTTGCATGTTATCTAGTGTCTTACGAGATTAAGTGTATCAAAGATAACTCTGTTGCATGAAAACTAAAATAGTGTTTCGGGGTTATAATTTTTTTGATGTTATAACAATGTATTTGTTAATATTTTTTTAAGGAAATGATTCAAGAGTAAATGGATCTATCACAATAAAAGCCTATTTAGCTATGAGTTTTGCAAAATGATTTAATAAGTTTACGTTAAATTTAGCAAAATCGAGAGCAAATATGAAAATCGTGTACTGGGGCCTCTTAATATAACCAAAATATTTCATCGTTTGAATCCACCCGATTTTGTCGATTTACCCCTTATAACGCTGCATACCTCGGTGCAACATACGTACTCGCGTTCCTCGGCAAATTGCAAATCGTTCGTTAATAAATGTTTGTATCTAGCCAAACAGGCACTCGTGAGCTCCATCCCTCAGTTATCTGATAAATAATTGAGCGCACTTGTAATTTGTACGGCGGACAAGTAAGTAAACAATACAAATTCTCGGAGGCTCTATTGCACATTCATTCTTGGGTATTCGAGAGGCTTTCTATATACACTGAGTATCAAAATGAGGATCCATAAGAGTTTAAATATTTTGTACAATACAAAATTTATATGATATGATTTGAACTGATGTTGAAATGAAATCTTTAATCATAACCACAAATTTTTTATTTATTTTATTTATTTTTCTTAATAATTTAGTTCCACACATAATGTTGTGTGGGCTAATATATGATTTCACTTAGACATATTGCATTCCATCTAATCATTTAAAAGTTTTTATAATAAAAATTTTACACTTCAGTTTAAACCTCTTTATATTCTCCATGTTTTCAATTTTCTTTGGCAGGCTATCGAAGATTTTTATACCCTTATAAATCATATAATTTTGTGAGTTGTTTTTCTTTTTCTTTGGTAGTCTTATGTTGTCGCTTCCTCTTGTATTGTAGGTATGAAAATCTTTATTCAACTTTATCCTGTCATCAAAGTATTTGGGTAATAATCGAAGTTTAATTTTAAATATTTGCGCCATTACATTATATAGATTCTTTGATTTACAGTTTCCAGTCCCAGGGCATTCAACATTTTTGTTATTTTAGTTCTCCTAATACACTTCAGTATTATGCGCATCGCTCTGTTTTGTACTATTTGTAGTTTCTTTAGTTTCTTGTCAGTTTTGTCGTCTTCTTTTTCCTTGTATTGTCCCAAATCATTGCCTAGGTAGGCTGTTGGCTGGGGTAGGGTCTTTTCGTTCTCATATTCTGAGTGTCGCTTTCATCTATAGAATTTTGGGGCATAGAGTAATCCAGGAGTTCTTTGGTCGTCCTTGGAATATCGATGAAGCTCTGTAGGCATTGTCTGCTTCAACGTGTGATCTGACGTTCTCCGTCTTAGTCCATACCATCTCAGCTGTAGTCCATGAAGCCTTTGTTAAATTGGCTATCCACCGAGAATCATCAGACATGAAACCAGAGAGACCCAACTGGCTAAGGATGCATCCGCTATCATTGACCACTTTTGTCCAATTATCGGATTAAAGTAATGAGCCTCTATGCCCATTAAATATAATGTATGCGACTAGTACCTGAATACGTTGAGTTGTCACACCCACCATTTATGAACCGCCAGCAATATTTGGGACAGACGCTCACTGCTTCTCACTTTAGCCGTACTTTTGATATCACCCGACTGATTGGTTTCCTTCAACTTCATCTTCAAGTGCCTGTCAGTCACCGTAGGTATGAGAAGCATCGGTGGGACGAGATATGTCGTTCCAGGACCTAACACCGATGTATTGTGCTTTCCGGTTTAGTAAATAGTTTAATTTCATGTATGTATTGGTAAATTTAAAAAAAATCAAATATTTTAAAATTAATAAAAAAATCATTTACTTCTCCACCTATAAATAGATTCATATCCGCCTATATATCATAACACTGAGCTCTATTGGAAACCTCATGTTGTAAGTTCTTCAATAACTCCATATCTTCGTGGGAACACTATTAATTATTGAAAAGTATATATTTTGAATCAAACACTATTTATTGAATTATTAACATGTTTATTGAATTATTACACACCACGGGACCAATGGTTTCTTTATCAGCTTACAATTAAAAATTAAAAAAATAAAATTACTTGAAATGTTTAAATAGCAATAACTATTCTGAATTTGAAAATAAGCCTTTGGAAACAAAACATTATTTTGATATTAACAATGACTTTTACAATAATAATAATAGCAAATAAAGTTTTATAAATAACAATTTTTTTTTGCAAAAAGTTACCCTTTAAATTTGTTTTAATATAACATTTTAATTAGTTATTCAAGTTCCATATATAAGGGGGAACTGAGTAATACGGGACCCTGTTACAACAATTCAGTGTCACTGTTTTTAAATACGTGTTGTTAACTTAATCTGAATGTATATCTAGTTTTTTCTTCCAGATTATTCCCACAATTGTTCTTTCTCCTCTTCATTACACCCTCGCTGATAAAATAGATAACATAACGGGTCAGCATTCTGCTGCGGAGCAGTAATTTGTTGCCCGAATTCGGGCACTCTCTTTGTATGAATTTTAAAATGTCGAAATCAAGTATGTTATTATTTAAGCACACCCTTAAACATTTTCGTAAAATATTATTTTAAGGGAAAAAAAAAACAAAGTAGGATTTTCCATTATTTTTATGTCGGAAGATCTGCAGATTACCAATTCCTTAAAAAGTAACGATCTTTTTTAATTATCTTTTCAAATTTTAAATTTTTGAAATGCGTTAAAACGAAAGTTTCTTAATGTTGTTCGATTAAAGGATCATTCTGGTTGATAGCTAAGTTAATTTTTTTTTTCATTTTTCATAAGTATAAAGATATATCTAAGAGTCTTGTGTTAAAATTCTAAAACACCAATATTGGTGATAGTTTAACAAAACTGTGGTTGGGGTGTATAGTGTTGTGAATAAATAATGTAGTGTTGGTCCTCACGAAGAGACGGGTATACGTCTCGAAACCGGTAAACCCTAAATCTGGTAGTGGTTTTTACTAAGTTAACTAACATTCTGTTATAATGTCTAACCACAAAGTTAATGTTTTAAATATTAATAATATTAATAATAAACTATATATCAATAGCTATAATAATTTTTTCATATTTTTTTTTTTAAAATAGCCTTTTTTCGAGCATCTAAACCAGAATGATCCCTTAAAGCTTAGTTGTACCAATATGGTTTCAATCACTCTTTTATTTAAATCTTAAATTTTCAAAATCAAATACGAGTAAAAACAATTTTTTTTTAAATTGAACTTTACTATAAACCTAGTTGAAACAAAAGGATAAATGATATTAAATAAGCGAAAAGATCCAGAAAATAAAATAAAAATCAAAAATTAAGTATTTGCGAAAAATTCGAAAAGAGAAAATGCTAAATGAAAAAAGATGAAGTGAAAAGAGTGAATGAAATAGCACAAGCTTGGAAAGTCATAATATAATAAAAATGTTACATAACAGTTAGGTAGTTATCTCACTTAACCAACAATCAAAACAAATACAAATCAATTATTTAAGTCTAATTTGACAAATACTATTAATATTTCAATCACATGTTTCCTTTATAAATAGCGTCGTCTCTGTGAGAATTTTATGATTGATATTAATGATTATCCCATTGTGTTCTTAGAACGATCAAATTATTGTTTAAAAATAAAAATATCTATACAGGTATTTAACGGATCTACAAAAGTGCCTTAAAAAGGAGGTCTTTAAAAAAAGTTAACAAAATGAAAATAAAAAGTTTCAGGAGTATTCTAATGAATACGTTAAATACCATATATGTGTATGTGCATTAAATTAATATTGTTTCATATTCCGAATTAAAAATATGGAGGTTTGATTCCAGCGATGAAATCTATGTATGCTAGCTATATCATATGAGTCGCATTATTTCGACCATAGACGGCTATATTATAATTTCTTGAAATATTTGAAATAATACAGATAAATAAAATAGGTTTAAAAATTTTGAGAACATGTAGATAATCTTAAGGTGTAATCGGCGAATATTGGATTTTATAAAGACAGCTAATACAAGTCATAAGCCCAATTAAGATTTTCATTCATATTTCCCATTTAAATAGCTTCGTCTCTTTGAGATTTCTACGATTTATCTTAAAATTTATAAATATTATTCCTTGAATATTTGTTATCATTAATTAATAGCAACTAGGTAGGTTAGATTCATAATTTTTGTATTTGCTAGCATTCAGAAGTTTTATTGGATGCTTACCACTTTCATAAAACGAGTCGGAGAAGTTGTTTGCCCGAGCCGACAAATATCTAATTATTATTCCGGGTGGTGGCGCGCACAAACTTATTAACTTTCTCAGTACAATGATATATTGCCTTCATTGGTCACACTTTAATATAACACTGAACATTTCTCGGAGGTAATATGATATTTCTTACGCATTCTAAATAAATGTTTATTTGCATATTAAATTTGTGTAAAGTAAGATGTAACGTGATACGCAAATATTTCATTTTATAGACCATTTTAAGGGTCTGCTTTCAATATTGATACCTCTTTTAACATGTTTCTGCGAAAATACGAATTTTCATATTCATTCATATAAGAAACTGCTCATATTAAATGTACACAGTTACAATTGATATAAAAAATAAGAATTTATATTTAAATATTCAGTTAACAATTTTAATAATGGGATGGAGAATTTTAAAAACATATTTACTTTTTATTATAATTTCACTCCTGAAGGTATTTTCTTCTAAAGAGAGGTTTTATCTTTAAAAAAGATATAATAATATTATGAAGAAGAAAAAATGTCCAAAATTATACATAAATACATTTTAGGAATTTTTGTGCAGTTTTCATTGCATAGGAATTATTATTAATTGACAATAAATTTAAATAATATGTCAGAGGAATTGTAATAATGAAAATATAAAACAAATAAGTTAAATATTATATTTATTATTGTAAAAAATCTCTCGTTTATCATTAAAATTCTTATTTTAGTGTCGTTACATCAACTTTTTTCATGTATTTTCAATTTAAAAGCAGCGGAAACCGTTATGAATCCAAAGCTATGAAAAAAAAGAGAATTTGAGAAAATGCCCACCCAATAAACTGTGAATGTCGTCTTGGAATAGTTTTAAATATGCATAAAATATGTACATAAAATATCAAATACACAAAATTAAAATAAAAATAAAGAGATATCATTACCAGTTGCAAAATCTATGTATACTAAACAGTTAATGAGAAAAAAAAGATATCTCCATCACAGACCAGCGGTTCCAAACCTGCGGTACGCGCACCACCGATGGTACGCGAGCGGGTAGTTGGTGATACGCGAAAAATAATCACTAATGGCGGACATAAAAAGTAACGAAAAAAACAAAAAAAAAATCATTTAAAATATTTTTAAATACAATTTCATTAATATTATTATATTTAAAACAAAAATTCCGCCTGCAGCGCTACAGTAAGTTTATAAAAATGAAAGTGTAAATTGTTTCATTTTCGTCAGAAATTTTTTACATTTACCGTGATTAATTAATTTTATATACATATATTTTCTTTACGTATCGTTAATTTTTGGAAAAAAATTGCCTATGGCGCATTTCATTGTTTTAATACAAATAATTTAATTTAATTCGATGTATTTTTTTTTCATAAAAATTAGTCGTTAAAAAATACTTCTTTAAATGTCCTAGTTTTTGAATTTCGACAAGGAATGAGCTTTGGCACGTTTTATTTAAAAGAAAAACATTGTGTCTATGTACAGTTCAAATGTTCCATTTTTATCAGAAAAAAGAAAACATTTGATATTTTTTTTTAAACTTAAATAAATTTTGTTCTGGGAGTATAATCACCCTATAAAGTAAATAGAATAACAAATTTCTCGAAATACAATCATTTTTACAAAGTAGTACAATTAAGCGTGATAAACTACCAAGTGGTACGCGAGCCAAAAAAGGTTTGTAACGCTGGCATAAACCCTTGAAATATACGAAATATTGTTTGATTTCGAACATATGGACATCTCAAAGTTTTGATAAAGTGTGGATGTTCTTACAATGGAATTGGTGAACGTTGCATTGTGTGAAGTGATCACTTAAACCAGCTCGTACAGTTTGTAAGGCCTGAGCCATCGTATAAGAGTACCATTCCTTCCACGTTTTTCATTTATAAGTAGCTTCGTCTCTGTGAGACTTCTACAATTTATCCTATTTAATTAATCATTCCTCTGGGGACAAAATCCAGTAACTGTGTTCTTGGAACATAATTTCATATAAATTTTATTAAAGAAAAGGCTTTTAATTCTTTGATTGTAAAAACAACTACTACAGTATTTTTTGAATTGATGTAATACTGAAACATAAAGTGAGACGGAAACGCTTACGTCACTCCTATCCATTATTTGACCGCGCACCAGCGCATGTGCCGGGGCTAACGTGTTAGTGCTTTACTAATACTGACGAGGTAGAGTGTGAGCCAGCGCGGACACAAAACGTTTCATCGCTCGTATTTTCGGTTCTAGCGGCAACTATTGAATTGCGAGAAGTATAAAATCTAATTTCAAGTTATGAAAAATGTTAACAACACACGGATATCTTGTTAATGGGTAAAACTCAATCCACCTGATATCGAGTTCATCGTACAATAAAGAATCTCTCTGCATGTACACAAAAATAATGTGAATAATTCTATATTATTTATGTTGAAACGAAAACTAATCTTCTTCAAAAAGAGCAAAATGATTTAATTAAATATGATTAATAAGAATATTATTTGTTTTCACTACTAATTTGTAAAACTGATCATTAAAATATTAAACTTTCTCAGATTATTTTTAATTTTTATTTACATTTTCGAGGTATGAAGGCTTTCATATCCCCCATATTATGAAAATGCAGAAGATAACACTCTTTATGAATAGATGAAATATTTGAATTTAACGTTCCTATCACTGAAAATTGAGTTAATTTTTCTTTTATTATCGAAAAAATATTACCGAAAAATTATTGTTATTTTCGCGAGGTTTCATTAATATTCTTATTCTTTTTCTTTTGAGATTTTTTTTAAATTTGGAAAGACAATAAATGTAAGGTATTTAAATAGAAGATCAAATCAAATGAAAGTAAAATAAAAATGTTCGATTATCTACTAAAGTATTCTCACAAAAATTGTCAAAGGTTTCAATTTTCAAAGGGCAATTGCATATAAATTTTTCAAATGCATAAATGTTTGTAATTGGGCACATATAAGTAAAACGCGCACGGGAGTAAAGAAGTTGTTGTTTGAGCGCGTTTGACAGCGAAACAGAAGAGAAGGCAGCCGCGAACTGCGGAAGCCAGGGCGATAATTCGGCAGAAAATAATCTTCTTCGGAAAAGTTCTTACAGGGGCAAAATAAACCGAAGCGAATAATACGTGCGGAAATCGAATGGAATGTTCTAGTGAATATTTAATAAACTGTTCAAGCGATAATAAAGTGTCTATTTTCAAGTGTTATATTACGGAACAGTTTAATTTAAAACAACTTTAGATTTAATAGTGTTAAGTGACTTTGTACATCCAATAATTAGTTAATCAGTAATTAATAAATACGTTATTAAAATCCAGCGTTTTCATTATTTCTATACGTTCCCAATATTTTTCTTTTGTTGAATTTAAAAATCACAAAAATTGCTGGTTTCTCACATGGACACTGGAGGTGATTTACATAGATTTCGCAGCTACAATTGAATAATTATAGTGCGCACTTCATGTAATTGAAATTAGTGTAAAAAATCAAAGTGTTACTATTAAAAATGACTACATAAGCTAAACCATAATTTAAAGCGGGATTGTGATTGTGTTCTGTCGTAACAATAATTCCTAACTATTTATTCGTAATATGTTATGAAAAAGCACTGAAAGACGCTACTCTTAAGCCTTCCAAGTGGATAAATACGTGGATGATACAATTGTCATTTGGCCGCATCCATTATAAAGGAAACCCTCGACCAATCTTAACGGCATACACAAAGATATTCAGTTCACAATGGAGATCGAAAATGATTCAAAGCTAGCTTTTCTTCGGACATTCGGAATTCAGAAAATTCACGTACACAAACATATAAATTAACGCCACTGAGCGAAACGAATAGCAAACAAAGAACACAAAAACGAATATAATACACTAAAAATGCCCTGCTTCAAACAGACTGATGAAACAAACATTTGACAGAGTCCTTAGATAGGACGGTAAAAAACGCAAAAATGAACCGTCAGAAACCCCCAAAACCACGGTACAACAACAACAACAAAAACATTGAAAACAATAATATTGCTTCTCTATTGTGAAACGATAAAGATATTGTTCCTCTGGAATCCCAAGGAATATACGAGATAACATGCGGCACCTGCGAGGTACATTGGACGAAACAACCGGGAGATATCTGCCAGAATAGCCGAAAATGCTGTGGACGTAAAACACAAAGTTCACAAATAAAAAATTCACGTCATCTCTAGAACAGCACGCTATGACATAACATCAATTTTGATGGAGCATATACGGTTGGAAGTTTAAATCATTATTTAAACTTGCAACCGGCGAGAATCCACAAGGAAGTAATCGAAATGTACAAAAAACCTAACAGCCTAAACAACAAACAATAGAATTAGATTAAAGAACACCTGTCTCAATATATTAGAAAACACACAAACTTTCCCGAAAATACTCAGCATTATTAACACAAACATTAAAAACTCAAAAGCGTCGAAAAAATGACAAACCCTTCAAAAACAGACAGCATTCTAAAAAGTATGCAAACATGCAAATAAAGTATTTACTTGCTCTGAACTATCAGTCTTAAACAACGTGCTTTCACGATCGTGGAAGAGAAACACATCAGTGACAAGTCAACCCCCCCTGAAGATGAATATTGCGACCTGTTCGAAACGTTGGGAGTACAACAGTACTTCTCAGAACTAACTGACGCAGGATAACTGAGAAAATTTAAATGTATGTTTATTAAAATTTTATCGGTTTTATACATATATGAATATTTATTTATTTATTTGAAAACCCATACAAACACGTTGAAAGTGAAAAATTCCAGAAATATTTTCATTCTTTCAAATGAAGAAGAATAGTTTATTCGTTAAATTTTTGTAACATACGTTCTAGGTGTTAAATTATTTTCTCTCTTAAAGGTAAAGCATGCATTTCAGCTTTACACCTCCGCGTTATGACGTCGCGTCACCTTTAAACCTGATCTGGATTTATGATTTAACTTTAAAGTGCATTTTTAAGGCCACTGCCGCCATGTTTAAAATATTATTCTAAATCATTACATCATGTTTCATAAAAAACTCATGATATACATAGTTTTATTTTGAGTATAATAACTTAACAAATCTTTTATCTTGATAAAAACATACCATATTTTTAGACTTTTTAAGATATATACCATTTTAAGCTTAACGATTAACGTCATCCTGTGCTAGAAGTACATTCGAATGCATAAAACCACGGTCGTCCCTGTTAATTTCTCTGTTTGTCACCCTTTCCTATTCCTTAAAATATACAAAAACGTCAATTAACTTCCGATATACCATCTTTTTTTATATACGATTTACAATATACTGCACAATATCGACTGTCCTGAATTACTCCCAGCAATAAACTTGAATATTCGTAATTAAGATAAATTATAAAGTCTCACAGAGAGGAAACTTTTTAATATGAGAAACGTGTATGGAAATCTTAATAGGGTGTCCAGGGCTTTGCCAAGTATAGCTGGCTTAAATGATCACTTTATATAATGCAACGTTCACAATCCACCCTAAGAACATCCACACTTTATCAATTTGTTAAAAGTTGTACATATGTTCTAAATCAGTTTTCTTAATACTGTATAGTATGGACTATGCTAGACATATCTACGTTCCTTCCCATAACATAAGTCAGAACATACATATAATAGTGTTGAATATTCCTGTTTATCGTTCGAGCTACATACCTTTTTTCTGCAGTTAATTATTAAAACTGTAGTTTGTGATGAATTTAACCTGCCACCCTATTACAAGAAATAAGAAATAAAATAATAATTATATCGAATATCTCCAAAAGAACTATTTAAGATTAATTTATTACTTGTGTTGTGAGAGTCACGACTGCGCCACTGACGACAGGAGGTCGATTCAAAAAAATAATAATATTATTCGTATTGGAGAAAAGTTTCACTACACCCATGGTAGACTCGTAAATAGGTGTTGGCTCGTGATAGGCCTGATTTGAAAACATGATAGAAATTAACCAATGAGATCTTTGGTGGAGGGGGAAGCTTCGAGAAGGAATTTCCGATGGAAAAAGTTTATAAGAAGCGTTAACTCGAGAGTTTTTTGGAGGGTTTTCAACCGATAGGCCACGCTGGTTTCGTTTGTTTCGCGCGTTTTTACGGTATCTGAGATATAATTTCCAAAGCAATTTGTTTCGGTATTTGACAATCAGTTACGAAAGCATCCAAATTCATCGCTGTTATAGTGTCAAAATGTCAGTATTAAAATATAGGAGTATTACAAATGCCTGCGTTTTGCCGCGTTTTCGAAAGATAAACAAAATTTTAGCTGTTATGACGCCATCATACAAGCGTCAATATAGAGTGAAATAATTAACGTCTGGTTTATAGTTGAAATTTAGGGATGCGTTACTTACTTAGTCTTGTGCTTCGATTGTTTTAAAATCATTTTTGAATTTAAATCGGGATCTCATTATTGGAATAAAAACAGTTAGGATTCTTTTAAATGTATTTATAACCATCGAGAGAATGAAGAGATATGTGCCAAATGGGAAGCTGGAGGAACAAGATACACACTTATGCAGAGTCTGGAGGAAGGGCCTTCTGAGCTATGGATTCAAGCCACTACAAGATTTCAGGATGAGTACCTTTTTAGTCTATATAATAGTATTGTTAAACTGTTTCTAAATGTTCTAAAATTTTTCTAAAGCAAATTTATCTACAGTTAATATCGAAGTAGGCAGTATATTCTTAGGAAAGATACATATTTAATTTCATTAAGCATAATTCAAATCATTTGAAAGAGGATTTAAAATGTAGTCGAATTTGGTTGTTTTGAGATTGCGTCGTTCGACCCCTGGGAGACGTTCAATCATGAGGACAAAAATCCATAATTACGTGCATATTCTCTATATATAAAGAACTGGTTCTAACTAGAGAATTTCAAAAAGTACAGATGGGTCATTCCTCAATGGGTCGACATTACGCTTATACTTGATTGAAGGAAGTAACTTCTAGGTGAGAGCGCTGTAGTTGCGAAATGGTTAATTCCGACTTGTATGAATATGAGAAGAGACAGTGTTTGACTGAAAAACGGGAACCAATATATTTTAGATTCATTATAAATAATGCAGTTAGGATTGAAATAATATGACTCGTCTTGCGATGGCATCGTTCAGTTTTGGTGGTAGCAAGCATGGAGTATAAATGTCTTATATATATATATAAAATATAAAAAAAAAAAAAAAAAATCATGATATACGTCCGACAATGGGTTTATAAGTAAGGCTTTATATTCCTAAAAAGGAAACTGCCCGAAATAACTCATTAGGTATGACGTTTGGTCCGAAGTCTGTGTTGTTGACCCCCGGAATTAGTTCGGCGTGATTTCTGATGGATCAGTTATACTAGAACAAACAAGAGTTATCGTAGTGATGCCTTCAGCATCAGGAGTGCGTGAAGGCAGATAGAATAATCCATATATATTGATGACGAGTAACAAAATTATGACGATATTTTAGATTCATTATAAATAATGCAGTTAGGATTGAAATAACAAGACTCGTCTTGCGATGGCATCGTTCAGTTTTGGTGGTAGCAAGCATGGAGTATAAAGACCATGATATACGTCCGACAATGGGTTTATAAGTAAGGATTTATATACCTAAAAAGGAAACTGCCCGAAATAACTCATTAGGTATGACGTTTGGTCCGAAGTCTGTGTTGTTGACCCCCGGAATTAGTTCGGCGTGATTTCTGATGGATCAGTTATACTAGAACAAACAAGAGTTATCGTAGGGATGCCTTCAGCATCAGGAGTGCGTGAAGGCAGATAGAATAATCCATATATATTGATTTCGAGTAACAAAATTATGACGATATTTTAGATTCATTATAAATAATGCAGTTAGGATTGAAATAATATGACTATGGAGTGGAAAAAGACAAGAACCAATCTATTTTAATCCCATTAGACGTAATTCAAAACATTTGAACGCAAGAGAGGGAGCGAATGAAGTGGGTTGATTGTTTTGGGTTTGCCCCGCTTCTTGCCAAGGAGACGTTCAATCATGAGGACAAAAATCCATAATTACGTGCATATTCCCTATATATAAAGAACTAGTTCTAACTAGGGAATTTCAAGAAGTACAGATGGGTCATTCCTCAATGGGTCGAAATTACGCTTGTACTTTATTGAAGGAAGAATCTTCTAGGTGAGAGCGCTGTGATTGCGAAATAATTCATTCTGACTTATATGAACGGGAGGGAGAGAAAGTGAATCGGGTTATTAATTATGCGCAACCGATTCAGGATACACCCCTGAATATTGCGATTTCGTTCGGACGTTAAATTTTGCTTCAACGATATTTGAAATAAAGTATTCCCGTTATCTACACGAATTATTTTGCTCAGATAACTCGTTTAATTATTGTATAAATATAGTCACATGGTCATAGGAAGTTGGTGAGGTAAGATTTATTCACTACGCTTTGGATATCTATGAATGTATTGACACATGGTTAATATATTCTGTTCACGTGGAATGTTCCATTGGTTAAACATACTTGTCTTCATTCTACGAGGAGGAATTCACATTTTCATTTACCAAGAAATTATCTTTATACTCCACAGAGGATAAATTGCAATAATCAGCTTTAAACTAATAACCAACATTCTTTTAGACGCAAGGACCCCTAAAAAGAATTAGGTGCCACTATTAATATCTTCCAACTTAATCTTTAGACGCAAGTGATCCCTAAAGTTTTGGTATACCTTGGATTTACATTTTCTTCGGAATGCTGACGATTTGTCGAGGCAATGGAACATACTACGTGGCTATATCAAGATTTAGCTTCGGGTTGTTTATCAAGGTAAAGGAAACGCCAGAGAAAATGTATAGAAGGAAGTTTTTCATGGCCATTAAAGGGGCGGGACGATGGGGCCCCTTTAGCGCGGAAACCGAGGATATGTCATTACCCACGGACATCAATCCTCCTTTCCATAGATTCATTTTTAAACTTGTTAAATAAATTCCTAACGAGAAAAGTGAAGTTCTGTTAGCGACAGACACCACATACTCGGAAGTAGACCTATTTTCAAATTATTAGACTCTCGGTTTGCAGATAAATACAGTTTCTACCAAGATAACCAATCCAGAGGCGAATCACTGAAACAATCTGATTATGTGTTTTTCTCCAAACTATAAATTGTATATAGAAGCAGCCAACAAAAGTAAGCAAATTTAAAAACAAAATGATATGTAAATGTGCCTTTTCTTTCAGATATTTTACGTTTCTGTTATGGTTAGTTATTCCAGTAAATGTAAACTCTAAACAATAAATTTTATACGTATTGTAGTCAAGTCCGAGTTAAAATTATAAGTATATTATTATCTTTGTATGTGTAAATATAGAATTTCCAACACGTTTTCTGAAATATTAGGGTTGCCACATGCGTCACAATAGAGGGGAGTTATAGACTAAAGACGATATCACGAGCCAATAACTTCGACGTTTCTATAGTAATTGAGTGAGAGTATAGTGATTTATTTATTTATAAATTAGGAAAAAAAACGACATCATGAGCCATTTAATAGATAATCTAGTATAGAGAGATATCCTGGTAAACTAGGATAAAAGCCATTAGGTAGTATTTGCATTTAGAATGAAACTTGCGATAACTTAATAGGATTTTGATATTAATTAAACATCGATAAGAAACATTACGACCGCATCGCGTTCTTACAAAATAATCCTTTCAGTTCATTCAAAACGGATAATTCTAACCTTTTATCTACGTAGAGATACTTATAGGTTATTATCTATTTTATAATGTGTATTTCGGAACAGTACGATCGAGATCAGTAAGAGTATTTTAGGTTGCGTATCTGAATTAGAACTTATATTAGATGGTTTATTAATTTCGGTTAGATTTTAAAAAAATTTAGTTGGTAGCTTCGGTTCGGTGAGCCAAGGCTCAACCACTTTATACACGGTTAGGTCAGGAATAGCACAAGATCACGACGTGATGGAGAAAACCTTCATCAAAGCATTTTTTTTTTCAATATTTCTGGCTTATCTTTTGTAAAACGTTGAACTATCGTTAAAGTAACTTACATCGATAAAGCAACTTATGTAACGATATTACAAATTTATTCGCCTTACTGCTTGCTATTTGAACATTCTTTACCCATAATTTAGGGCGGAATCTACTCGTCTTCAAGTATTTTGTACCAGCTCTATTACACCCTGTATAATATTAGTCAACCAGAAAAATATGTTTTATTAATATCGTCCTCCAGTATTGGTCGAATTGATGTCCTACCGTGTTATCACGGTATATGCGGGAACGAATACCGCGTATACTCGGGAATGAATGACTTCGGCACGGTATTGCAAGCCGATACATAACCACAACACCAACATTCAAGACAACACATCAGCCCTGATGATGGACCCTGCAATGGGATCCGAAACGTCGGCCCGAAAGGTCGTAACAACACGGCATAATACCCCAGTAAACACAAACTTGAAGATTCTGAGTGGCCGTGAAAACCTAAGAACATTCTTAGCATTACGCGACATTCCACGGTCGAGTTTCAAAATGGCGGACTCGGCCGAAGTAGACACATTGTGTGAAATTCAAGTTCTAAACTCGGTTCTGATCACTTCTAGTTTGTTCTAAAAAGAATATGGTTTCTGAAATATAAACGGGCATATTCTATCGAAGAAAGAATTTTGTGTGATGTTGGGCGATATATTGATTGAAACACAAATGTTTCTTTGGAATCTTTCTATGTTTATCGCGGATTCGATTGTGTCGAGTTATTTTGACATTTTTTTTCGCATTATGTAAGAATAATAAATTCATTAATGGTTGGAATATGTTTGTACCATCTGGAAAATGTGCCGTAGGCATAATTTCAAAAAAAAAAGTTTAAAATTGAAGAAAAAAAAACAGTGAATGACGCGGTATACTTGAATATTAAATATAGTACGTCGACATAAATAAATAGTTCACGTTAGTTAAAATTGAAATCCAATAAGATTTATTTATTTGCATTTTTCATGTATGATCATACTACATAACTTAATTATTAGATATTGATTTAGAGACCTTTCGCTTTCTGACAGATAGAATAAATAAATTAGTTAGCTTTAAAGGAAACTCTTGAATTGAGAGAGAAATTGTTCTAGAAGCGCGGGTAGTTGTCCAAGTATTATAGCACTGTTGCGAGGCCGTGTGTTTCAAAATGGCCGACAACCGATATTCGAATATTACAAATAATTTAAATAATTGTTCAATATAGATTTCAACATTATACTCGGTTATAATGTTGAGAAAAAAAGCTTGTTCGAACAGAATACTGAAATACAGATATTGAGATAACTGTCAGCTTATTTATATGTGAGACTTTAGGGTATTTTCTATAATTTAACTTTGAGCTGTTTGTAGATTTAAATATTATTCTGGAAAAAAAATCCATAGAGGATATTTAGATTACCGTGTGTTTTGCAGTTATAAATGGACCAGATTCCTTGATATTCATGCACCATTTCACATTTTAAACGAAATATAAATTTTATAATCCTTAAAGACCAATATTAACCATTATGCTAGTATAAAGAAAAAACACAGAGGAATAGACTAGTACCGAAAATACCATTTCAAAAAGCATTTTTATATAAAGTATGTCTATACAAAAAAAAAATAGAATTTTTAAGATAGTTAAATAAAATAATTTCCAAGTTAAGCCTAGATTGAATTATACAGATTTTGCTATAGTTAACTTTTAAATTCATATTATCTTTAGGTCGAATCGTTTCCTGTTAAAATTATTAACTCATAATTAGATCTTTAAAAAAAAATCTACATTGATCAGAAAGAAAATATTATATTAATTAACTCTAAATACACGAGTAAATATTAAATATAGATAGTTTATTATGAGCATTTCCTGTAATTTCAAAGTTTAATATAGAAATTGCGCGAACTTTAGTACAGTTATTTATCAAAATATGTACATTTTTTACGTAATATAAAAACACCTCCTATAGACGAGGTCAAGAATTAAAAATGCGTCTTAGCTATAAATATTGAAATATGTGGAAAGGGTTTGAAAGGTAACCGATAGAGGGTATTTACAATAAATAATAATGAAATAAATTAAGTTCATCATTGTATGTTCACATGAGATATATTATTATAAGATTCTTCGAATAGATTACATAATCAAATATTAACGGGAAGTCGGTGACATAACAACATTGGTATAGTTAAGTTTACAAATAGGGTGTGACGGAACATTTCATAATTACAAAAATCATAATAAAATCATAGCTTTCTATAAAAAAAAAATATGAATAATTGAAATACAATTTTTTTTATTTATTAAACATCAACGCGCTGTTCTCCCGTGAGAACAGGCAGAGAGTAAGTAAAGCCCTAGCTTACGTTTTAATATCTGTTTGTGCGGTTCGTTTACGCACTCGTGGAATGAAACATTGTATAGCGGAACCATCTTCCAGTATCTGGTCGATCCGATCGTGTCACATCTTTTGCGGGCGCCTTCGTCTAAAGTCACCACAGTGCACGAGATGCGCAAGTAGTTTTGTTATTCATTAATTCGCTCCAAATACTGTAACGTCTGGATGTTTCGGTTCATTTTATTATCACGAGCCAAAAGACCGGTCTTAAATTAAATTAAAAAAAAAATAAAATAAAATAAAAATACATTCCTTGAATCTAATTTAAAAGGAGTTACCGCACATACGTTAAAACATTGCCCTATAAGCGAAAAAAAAAATTAAGTTTTCATACTTATTATAGGTTGAGTATATAAGGAAAAGTTTTGAAATTAACAACTATTGAGTTATAAACGGTGTACATAGTCAGAAGGAAGGAAACTAGAGCTATGTTAAGAAATCAAAGATATTTATTTAGTAATCCAATTTGATAGTTTACATTTAGAATGAATTTTATATCTTAAATACGGGAGGAAGATTCTGAAGTACATTCGTCACCTGATTGGAATTAGTAAAGTGAAAAAAAAACTACAAAAAAAATATATAAAATTAAAATTGAAACAAAAAAATATAAGGATCCATAAATACTAATATATATGTGTGTGTATGTATGTATGTATGTATATATGTATATATATAGGAGTTTTCCAAAATATAAGAATTATCTACAGATATCAGTACGTAATAAAACAAAAAAAAAAGGAGAAATCAAAAAAATATAAAAAAAAAAATTTAAAAAAAATGGTGTCGTATCCCTTGCTTGTGCAATCAAACAATACGACAGCCAGGAGGAAGCTGTGATGAATTTAACCTGCCACCCTATTACAAGAAATAAGAAATAAAATAATAATTATATCGAATATC
>JADDOH010004646.1:0-13329 GCA_016648135.1 Agrypnia vestita
TGGATCTTTAAGATCTTTATCCCAACACTTTATAGACGATAATAAAAATTAAAAATATCCAGAGCGGATTTTGTAATTCTACGGCTCAAATACACTGTATTAAAAGATGATATAAGAAAGATTGTTTCGTATTAATTACTTCATCCACAGCGTCCAGGTGAAATACCATGGCTAAACTTGGAATGACCGCGTTCGGCGTTACTGCGTATTTAAATCTTCCCACCTTGACATTTTTTGACAGATACGTCTGGATCTTTAAGATCTTTATCCCAACACTTTATAGACGATAATAAAAATTAAAAATAAACGAGACATAGCTTTACGTCGGTGTTTGTTTCTATGAGGGAGGAAGAAAGATGCAAATTGTTATCTGTCAAATGTCAAGATGGGAAGATTTGAATACGCGGTAACGCCGAACGTGGTCATGACAAGTTTAGTCATGATATTTCATCTGGACGCTGTGGATGAAGAAATTAATACGATTGAAAGAAACAATCTTTCTTATATCATCTTTTAATACAATGTATTTGAGCCGTAGAATTACAAAATCCGCTCTGGACATTTTTAATTTTTATTATCGTCTATTAAGTGTTGGGATAAAGATCTTAAAGATCCAGACATTGTTATTTTCAGAATACGGATGTATATTATTTGTCTGGCATTATGGATTCTTATCCAGACAGGTAGGTACTAATAGCAAAATTATCCGAGGAATCCGATAATAATAAATTCTTTGTCAGTCTGTCCGTCCATCCGTAACTTCCCAGAATTTATAACAATTTGATTTCGTTTTCAAAATTAGTATGATTTCAAAAAATATAAATATAAAAAAAAATAGATTTTTTTAAACATTTATATTTTTTAAGCATTTCAGTTTAATGGAAGTTAAAAATAATAAATGCATCCATTACTTTATCGCATACGTCATTGGTATTAATCAGAATTATACATTTTGGTAAAATATATAATTCTCTATGTAATAATGTCCGTCACTATCGTTACCATGTCTGTCTGTCTGTCTGTTTTCTATGTCCTATACGACCAAACATGTAAATGTACGTGTTTTTTGACGCGTTAAAGCTAGATAATTATTTTACCCGAATACTTAAGTATTCGGATGAATTTCATTACACACAATAAAGTATATTGCTCCCAAAATTCCGTAATCAATGTAGATTTTCTCATTTTAGCGACATCTGTGGGGATTTAGGGGAATGAAAATGGCTTTGTACAGGCCGCATGGAAAAGGCGCTTACAACTCATATATGAAAGCTTTTCACGCAATTTGAACATATATACAACTTCCAAAAAATGAATAAGCATGGTATATTCTATCATGGGTGGAAATGGCGAATGTTACAATTGTGTAAAGTGATCACTTAAGCCAACCATAAAAAGACAGGTCATAAGTCCTGTTACACCCAAATGACTTCTATACCTACTTTCCCATAATTAATACAGTTTCGTCTCTGTGAGATATCTATAATATACACTAATTAATTATTTTACCAGCTATTGCATTAAATGATACATACATTTTTGAACAGATCCGCAGTATCTAAAGCAGTTACTTAATTTTATATATTATTTTGTCCTCATTTGTTTGTAAAGCCGCTTATCTCGGCACAGGTTCATCCTAGTGAGTAGAGTGGATCATTTCATTATATGTAACACGAAAAAAATTCTTTAGGCACGTACCTACTCACAAACCAGGCTCTTCTTGCCAATTTGGTGCATAATCTTTTAATACTTTGTAAACTTTAAAAAAAAAAAAAAAAAACTTTAATTTTAAGAATAATTATTAACATTCCGATTTACCCGTTACTTACGGCTATTTTACAGCTGGCCAGGAAATCCAGGAATTTTTTAAAATTGTGCCATTAAATTGAAGCACACAGAAACTAAAATATTTTTATTTGAAATATTTTATTAACTATTTTATTGCCCTTCTGTCATATAATTAATTACCTACTATTTTGATACCTAAATGTATACTAACGGAGTCCAGATGCCGTGTTCCAAAACAATGTTATACTTTTTACTTTAGAAAGACATGGATATACCTATGTGAACGACGGCATTTCTAGCATGGGTATTTAGAAAAAGAGCGGCATCCAATGGGTTAAGGGACAAAGCCCAGTGGACGCATAATAAATTGAAAAACTCGCGAAAAAATGTACGAAACACGCTATGACAGAGAAGATGATCGCTTCCGGGCCATGAATTTGAGCTATACAAAAGCCTTCTCATAGCAATTACGTCCCAGTAATTCTGTTAAGTATTTTTTATTATTATTTTTCTTTTTTAATACACGCATATATGTCTTATAAAACTGAAAGTGCACTTTTTGTACAAAAAACATCACAGAATGCCGTTTTAAGATAACATCAATAGGAATACTTTTTAGGGAAACAATATTATATAGTAACATTATTCAGAAAACATTATATTAAGGCCGACGCCACACCGAGCGTATCTTCCGCCGAGTCTTTGACGTCGCGTCGAATCCGCAATCGAATTGGCAGTCACATAAAATATTCCGCGGCGGATTCAGTCTGCAACAAACACACGTGCGTGCGCAGTGCGGACGATCCGTCGAATGTGGCACGTTGCATTTAAAAACATGAGACGCGACGTCACCGATTTTACGGGCGGGCGGAGAACCGAACAGACGCCGAAGCGAGCGTTCCGCCAGCGGATCGATCGATGATCCGCTCAGTGTGTTCATAAGCGCGTGTTGTATGGAAAGAAATGTAGCGGCGTTCCGCGACGGAAGATACGCCTAGTGTGGCGCCGGCCGGGCCTAAAGATATCATCATATCTTTCAGGTCATTGTAATATTTCTATAAAATTCTTTCCATTTTTTTTTTCTGATTCTTTTTTTGGTCTGTCCGGCAAACAGTTTAGTAATTACCTATGTACTATTTGGTCTCCGTAAAGCTTGTTTGTTTTATTTATTATTTATAGTTTCTTATAGGTTATGTGTTGTCTTGTATATTTGTGTCCTAAATCTGTCATATTCTTCCAGAGTCAGTCTGTAAGGAAGTTGTTTTTATATCGGTAAGATTTTACACATTTTAAATACATAGCTAGCCAGGACAGTCTTAATAAGCTTTATTTTTAATTTGCGATGGTTTTAATTATTCTTATTTGTGGTTGTTTCACTTTATCTAAATATCTTTGAAACTTCTTCAACTCATTGTTAAGGAGAAAGTTCTATGAATACAATCTAACATATTTTATTGAATTCGTCTTAAATGCCTTGCAATGTGTCGTACCAAGAATACTGGAGGGTAAAGTGTTAAAACATAATCGACTCATTTTATTATTCATTATCATTTTCTGAAGTATTAAAAATTATTAAAATTATTGTAAACTATGGGATGCATTTTAAGAGGTATAGAATTTTAGAATGAATAAAAAAACGCATAAGAATCGTGGTAACGACCATGGTTTGACTTTGGAAAGATAATCGTATGCCGTTAGTGTTTAAATATACGGTGTTTAAAAGATTTATTTTTCAAATTGGCAACACATTTTTCAGCCACAGCCAATTTGATAGCTGACAGCTGATTTTTTTCCAATAGAGATGTGGACACTGAGTACGACGTGTCGGATTCAATTACGATTTTCAAACTAAGCTAAACGCTTGTGCTATGATAATAGTACTTTGTTGGTGTCCTGGAATGAGGCTCGAACCACTGACCACAGATCACTGATCGAGCGTCACTCCACACCAACATGCTCAAGAATTTGATTTGAATTTGAATCTGATTTTCTTACGCTAGAAAATTTATTTCGAAAATTGTATTATCGTAAACACCAATGGCATAAAATTATTTTTCCAATAAAGCCAATGCCATGGTCATGGTTACGATTTTTACGTGTTTTATTTCATTTTAGAGTTCTATACCTCTAAAAAAACACGCCTTATCAGTTAGGCACTGAACCTATTGAGGTTAACTTAGCCAGAAACATCAAATAAAAAACATCCTATTGATCTTAAATACCCTGTGTATACATACATATGCGTACAAGCTTTTCGTGCATCATTTCATAATAGTTGCATAAATTTGGTAAAAAATATTCAAGATGATCTTGTAAGGAAATTATAATACGACAAAAGTATTATTATATTAAAAACAAAAATACTTTGGTACGTATAATACCGATCACGCGAGTATCAAAGATCAAGTATTTGAATGGTTGCCCGCGGACCCTGTCAAAAAACTTGGCATCAAAAGTGTTCAGAAATTAAATACCTGTTAATATAAGTTATGAATATAATCTACTTATATCTTGATGAACATTATCTAATTTATACATACTTACACATGATTTAAATTACAATTCAGAACATGGTTCCTATAATAATTAAAATAAACTTTAGTAAAGTTTAGAAAGTTTTTATTTCTATGTATTTCCTTTAAACTTTCTAGAGTGTTTTGGTATTTAAATCCCGAGTGCAGAAACAACTACAATTTACGCCATCTACCGGATGACGCTCATCAAAATCCTTGGCTTTACCCAACCGAGTTTCTCCAGGGTATGCTTGGCTACAATAGTTTAGAGACTAGAAGGAATGTGTATTTGATTACACACTTTTATCGATTGTTGGGCGGTATGATCGACAATACTGAAATTATGCAGAGCATTGGTTTGTATGTTCCTGATAATTACCTCAGACATCGTCAGCATAGATTGTTTCACATTCCAATATACAGGACCAACCTGCCGATGGTTATGCCTGTTGGAAAAGCTACAGCTATGCTGAACAAGATCGCTTTGAATATTGATATATTCCATGTGTCTGAGGGGGTTTTCCGAAGCAGGATTCTCCTACACCTTTGACCAGATTATACAGGTCACTTCTAATTGTTTAATAATTGTTTAATAATAAATTAGTATTTTAATACACAATATGTATATGTGTGTGTATGTATGTATGTATATGTATATGTGTATGTATGTATACATATGTGTTTATATATGTGTATATGGATGTGTATGTATATATGTATATGTATATTTTTAGATGTAAGTTAATAATATGTATGCATTGAACATAATGTTTGTAATGTACATATTATGTAATAAATAAAAATTGAAATTGAATTGAAATTGAAAATCAAAAATTAATTTCATAAATCCGGTGTACATGTTTTTTTGATGAATTAAAATGTTAAAATTATTATATACTTTATAAATTAGGTCGAATAATGACCATCTATATTTTTTACCTTGCACACCGAATACATTTTAATTTGTATCGAGTTTCAATAGTATTTAAAAATTTTGCTATACAGTGACGAGTTAATTTTCGAATGCTTTTGATATATTGTTTAGAATTCGCTTCGCTGCGCAGTCACGTCAGATTTTTCTTAAAACTTATATCTCTAATACAATATCAGACATAATCATTTCGTTGTCTGTCTGTCATAAAGTCCGTAAATTGCCGGAATTAAAACGTTACATAATTAGAGTATGGGACGCAATCAGCGCGCGGCATATTTGCGCGATCACACAATCACATCGATTATAAGATTCCGTCCAGACAAATAAAGCTAATATAAGCTTATATAACATACATTATAGTACCTATATATTAAGTCAATATATTCTATAAGCTCACTCCTACATTTTGCGTATTAGTTAACTATCGTTACAGGTACAATCTGAAATTATTTCTCGTTAAAGATCTGCTTGAGTTTCAAAATAAACCTATATTTAAATTCATCAATATGAATTTTTGCAATATTTTATCATAATGAATTTAATATTTTATTATAATGAATATCTTCATTATAATAAAAATTTCATAAACATTTTAAAATGTTTTACAACCTTTAATTATCAAGTTACAACGAATATATTTATTTCCTTGCAGTTCATAATAAACCTTAATCCAAATGCTTGTATTTCAAAAGTAACCTAAATCCATTGTTTGCTTTCAAAATGTATTTCAGTACGTAATTTTAAAAGTTAGAATAACTCACGTAATAGAAAGCTTTGTACAGATACGTCATATTATTTAAATGTTTTATTACTCCCCTTATTAACTCGTGGCGCCTGTCGGTTTGTTTCTTTGACGCAAAAACTTTGGATCGATTTTTAACCCTTTTTCCGTGATCCAATCGAGCTGAAACTTTGCAAGCAGACTCGTGGCGACGATCGAGAAGATCTATCAAATTTTCGTTAAAAAATTAATAATTGTAGCATAATTTTGGATTTTTAGAAATTTTTAATGGTTTTTTCATACAACTTACTCAGTTGTATGAAAATATTTCGACGCATTTGGCAGACACTAAGCCTGATTATAGTATAATTTTGGATTTTTGGAAATGTAAGTTTTGATTTTCCATTACTCAATTTGCAGATTATAATATATATACCTATCTGTAACAATAGCGATGCGAGTGGCGCCCCGTCAATATATTTCTATAACAAACTTCTGGCTTTATGCCACATTTTTGCCGTCTTTTTGAACTGGATTTGGCCGCTTTGCAAACTCTCTTCGCCTTCGTCTCATTCAACTTTCACTATGACCTGTGACCCGTGCACACTTTCTTAGCTCAGGGTGACGTCTGGTGATTGAGAAGAAACTAGTAAGAAGAGCAGGAACATGTATATGCTATACTTCCGAATTATTTGATACGTACACCTGAAATCGATTATTTTCCAATTCTTTAAGTCCTTTTATGGATTAATTTTAAATTATGCTACAATTCAAAAACTTGCTCGCTTGCATTTTTTTCCTTTAGCTGTTTAAAGATTTCGGATTAGCTTTGTATTTGAGTTACAGCGGTATCCCCGTAAATAATTATTGAAACATTTAGGGCCGGTCTTATAAACGAAAAACCAAATTTCCGTTAGTCAATCGACAATATACTAACGGATGGCCGTTCGTTTATAAATGTTACCGATGCTCGTCTTATAAAACTTTTTTTACCGTCCGTAAGTATCGCAATATCGCACTGCTCTTGTCTATGATTTTAGAGCTGTCAAAGGCGAATTATATCTCTTTTTTATCTAAAATTTCTCGCTCGCATCAGATTTTTGGGATACTTCCCACAACACTACATTGGTAATAGCCTTTAAAACCCCAACTTAGTCTGAGCAGCTAATACTATTGATCCTAGAGCATAGAATCTCGAGGCAACAAGCAATTTTGTAGTTGGTGATAATGTCAGATTTGCGCGTTTTTACATTGTTCCCAATATCTTCTAGAAGCTCATATAAGCTCTTGAGCAGACCTTTTTGACAAGCGAAAGCGGTAGATAAAATCTGCGTCATCTAAAATATTAAAATAATCTACTCGTATATTGAACATTCTTTGTCGTCTAGTTTGTTCTTTATCCGACGAACTTGAATACAATAATAGCTCGACATCGTTATGTGAAAACATTTTTCCTTGAAAATGTAGCAACAGTCAGCACGGTATATATGTACATATTAAACAAACAGCATTAAACGCAAATTGACAGCGGACCTAACCTTAAAAAATAAGACGTCAATCTGTCATACTTCTGTCAGTTTCAACTAACGGACGGTAAACTGGTGGTTCGACTGTCGGTATCGGCCGTCGGTAAAATTTTACTAAAATTTGATTAACGGATTGTTATAAGACGAAAAAAGTGACGTTTGTATCAAATTTCAGTTTATTTAGTCTGAAATTTAACTAACGGACGTTTATAAGACCGGCCCTTATTAAATGTCAATTCACTGGACAGTACCTTTAGCTCGATTACTATTTTGAAATTCGAACTAATTTATATTGGCTGGAAAGTTTCACTCGTCTTTGATAAAATATTTGTACGCCGTTTGTCTATCGCACGAAACCACATTTCTCTATCTATTTTCTCCGATCTATAGTTTTCGCCGCTGTCAAAACAAACATTGACTTTTATTTACTCTATTTAATTTAATTTAAATATACAAGAAAAGCGCAAAAAGCAAAATAGATCAAAATACAATGATGGGAATGGGAGAGAGGGGAATAAGGGTGAATAAATGGAAGATGGCTAGAAACAAGTAATGTTTGTTTGAATGGCCTCGGCACGGTGACTTTCCGGAGTGACTCATAATTTATAATCACTCTATTTATCGAAGCTTCTGGTATATATTCACGCATTCAACCGGCTTTCAGATTTTTCTAAATCATTCTAAAAACTTTAGAAGGAAGCAAACACTTGGTGGTGGGACATTATAATTAAATGAATAAAAATTACTTGGTTAAACACCACTATATTTGTTATCGATTCCAACCAGGTTTCGCTAAGACCATAGCTTCTTCGGGGTAAAATCTTTACTGACTAAACATTAAAAAATGATGTGCTTATATACTAGTCATACATCAGTGTAAAAGGACGGAGTGCCAATAGCCCCACTACTCAAGCTAACTTAGTAGATAATATTTTAAATAGAAAAATGCAACAATTATCCCGTAATAAATTTTTGTTCCACAATAGTGATGTAGTTAAGCACCAAGATTTTCAATGGCGTCGTATTTTATTTATTAATTCTACTTTTTCCACTTCCAGCGTCAAAATTTTCCCACCAGAAATCAGACCTGCTTTTTATACGAATAATAATATAGGTAAATGTTTGGTCAATAGTAAAGATAAGGATGATAAATTTATCATATCCATACATTGTCAACGATTGTCCCGCGATTTATATAGGGAAGATATCGCGTTATGTAAACATGTAAACAAAAAGAGCACCTGCGTTGTTTAAAAAGTAGTGGGTTCTCAGAATTTGTCAGTTAAGATTTTACACACACCTGTTCGGAATCGATAACAAATACAGGCGGACCTCGACTTTCGAACATTCGACTTTCGCACAATTCGCTATTTCGCACATTGTCAAAGTAAAAGTGGTAAAGATATCAATCACCCTCTCGCTCGCTTACAAGCAAGTGGAATCCTGGCATCACTTGCATCTTGCTTGCCGGTCACTTTGCTTGTGAGCTAGCTAGGATAGAGATTTAGTCTTGCGCAGGAAGGAAAGATAATAATTTACCATTTAAAATATTATTTATCCTAACAATGCCCCAAGACATCCAAAATCTCTACAGAATTTATACACGGAAATCAATGTTGTGTTTCTTCTTCCCAATAATATCTGCCTTATACAGCCTATGGACCAAACGGTGATAGCTATGTTTAAACGATAATTATATGAGGTCAATAATGACTCAGGCTATCGAGGCAACTGACAGGGAAGGTGGGCCTACATTAAAAGATTTCTGGAAGAACTACAATGTATGAAACGCAATAAACAATATTGGAGACACGTGAGACATATAGGGTGAGCTGAAATAAAAGAGTCAACCATGAAAGGTTCATGGAAACAATTTTGTAAATTGTGATGAAACTCCAGAAACTTTCACAATTGATATAGTCCGCCTAATGAATGAACTAAACTTAGATATTACTAATGAGGATGTTAAAAAGATGATAAAATCTCATTCAGAACCTCTAACAAATTAATATTTAATTGAGCAACAGAAGTATGAAAATGAAATATATAGTGAAAGTGAGGAAGAAGAAGCTGATCAAATCATCAAGACTTTAACAATGAAAAATATGAATGAAGCCTTCACGCATCTTAACAATTTTTTAAATATTATGGAAGATTGTGATCCCAATGGAGAATGCATATCTCGAGTGTGTAGGCCGATCAATAAAGACGTAGCATGTTATAAAATAATATATGAAGAAAACAGGAAGAAGAGTGGCAAACAATTAGCTCTTGATAACTTTTTAAGGGAAACACCCGCAAACCCCACTTAAACATGTCTCTTAAACCACTATATTTACTTGATAAATAAATATTTTAAAATACGGACAATTTTAATTTTTTTTTACATTCAACATTCGCACACATTTTCAGGAACCAATTATGTGCGAAAGTTGAGGTCCGCCCGTATAGTGGTGTTTAACCAAGTTATTTTTATTCATTTAATCATTCTAACAACGTTCAGATTGTGTGCAGTTCCTCTCATTTCTAGAATCTTATAAATGAAAATCCGAAGATTATTATAGATGTTGTACTAAAATGCCTTATAATATACAGCAATTTCTTGGATGCTCTGTAATATACAGGCTGTAACAGAGCTGGTCGACATTAATTTAAAGGTAAATTTTTTCAACATCGACATACTAATACAATAAACTAAAAATAAAAATAAAAATTTTAATTAAAATTTCTGAGAGGTTTTAATAAAATTACTTGACTTTTAATAAAACCAAATAATTTATTTGGTACTTTTTTAAACAAACAGGCCATCAACAGGACCCTAATAGATGTTCCTAAAGTGACATAAGAGTGTAAAGTAAGAACATTTTGAAAATTTGAAAATTACATCATTATAATGAACATTTTAAATATGACATAATTACACAATACACTTTTACGATAAATTGATAATAAGTAATGAATAAATAATATATAATATGATATATAATTTTTCGTATGAGCAATGGAACAGCAAGTAGAAATGTGGTATTTGTAAACAGAATATCAAGTAGCAAGACATGTTAAAACATTCATCTTGGAACAGCTAAGCATTCGAAATAGGCTCTTCACGGTTTTTTTGAGATGCATCCTCCAATCGCTCCTTTAATGACGAGAAACTGGCAAAAATAGTGGAAACTGGAAGGTTGAAAAGGAAGAGGACAGTTTTTAGGTTTGTTAAGATAGAAGTTTGCGTGCTTTTTATTCACATTGGGTGTGAAAAACACAGCGATAAGACGGACGCAAGAAGATCGCGAAGAGAGAGAAGAGGAACTTCGAGATATTCCGTGTGGGGTCACGACCCTCAGCCATAAAAATGCGAAAATGAGAAAAAAGTAATAACTTACGAAAAATAAGTTTATATACAATACTTAATACACTTTTTATGATAAATAAAAATAAATAACGCCTTAATGGTAAAATAAATTGTAAATAATATTCAGAAAAAATAAATAAATATTGAAAATCAATAATCATAATTTAGAAGTAAGTTTTTGTATAATACACAATACACCTTTAAAAAAAAATATATATATTGATAGAAAAAAATGTCTTGGTGATAAATAAATTGTAAATAATATTCAGTATACTACAAATTACTTTAAATATTGTACAACGTTTTCTCACTCTCAACTCAGAAATACTGAAAAACAATGCATACTTTGACCTTGCTTATCTACACTCATATCCATATTAGGATATTGATTTTGAAAAAATTTGTAGTATTGCGGACCAGGTATTTTACACCCTGTATAGAAGCTAACCTAACCTAACCTAACCTAACCTAACCTAACCTAACCTAACCTAACCTAACCTAACCATAACCCACCCGAAACCTATCCAAACCTATCCAAAACCTTGGTGTACCTCTAAACACCGACGAGGAGAAATGAGTAGGCAAAACGTATTTTGCATAGGGTATTACGATATATACATGTCAGAGATATATACCACATTTTTGCAGGGCTTAATGTTGCATTTCATATGTAATACAAACTAATATGGCAAATTTTTATTTTAAACATCCTCTGCTTCAATATAATCAATACTAGATTGGCATTCTTTTTAATTGTTGCATCTGGATATGCACGCTAGTGGTGACCAGTTTCTTTTTCTGGACAAATTCTAATAGACTAGGAGCCAGCGACCGCCAGACTTAAATTAGAGTATCAAAACTGACATATTTTCTCTACATTGTACGCTATGGTAGGTAAGAAGGTTTGGATATTGTGACATTTGAGTTCTGGGAATTTTGGCAGATAACATATAATACAGTTACAAAAAATCAGTAAGTTAAACGTAAAAATAACAAACCTGATTTTTTAATACGTTTAACGAGACAGTACGCCAGACGCTTTGAAGCTCTATAAATTATTATATTAACACATTAACATATAATATATACTTTATTCGGGTCACTAATTAACAATATTACCTTATAGCTTATATTTTAACGATTTACTTAGTATTATCTGCTAAATTCCCCCAAACTCAAATGTCATTAAATCCAAACTATAGTGTACATCCATAGAAAATATTGAAGGTTTGATACTATAACGTAAGTCTGGTAATCGCTGGCTCCTATTATAATATAATTCCAATATTTTAAAATAGGTTTTACGAAAACGCTGGCCGCTGCCGCTAGATACAATTGAATTCATGAGATTTCTCATCCTCAGGATCCTACACTTCAGCTTCTCATCTAACCAGAAGATACAGACTGACTTCCTCATCGTCGTGTCATTCTTACATAACAATCATTTTGGGTGGCTTCCAAATACCGGTCAAATTGTCACTTTAATTTGGGAGTCTGTTCCTTCAAGAGTTTTACTATAGCAAATTGACTATTGAAGAGTTTACAGTCTATCGTTAGTCGGATACTTTACACTGGACTGTTGGGTCCAAAGGTCGCATGTTCAACGGTAGCCAATGGGAGCAGTCTGGCAACCCTTTTGATAAATATGAAGCTCTTCAAATGTTAATTTTAATATGGAATATGTTTAAATCCTGGAATTCTGTTGATGCGTTATATTTTAAGTTAAATTTGTTGTTATATTAGGTCCTTACATATGAAATTGACGTTTAGTATGGGAGGAACATAAAGCCGATTTTTTTTATTATAATATATTTATTTAATCAAAGTATGTACCATTGCTATCTATGCACTTTTGCCATCTCATAGGTAGTTCATCGATCCCTTTACTATAAAAACCATTCGGACGGGAATCAATAAAATCTTTGAAGGCGGTTTTGACTGCCCCATCGGAGTTGAATTTTTTCCTTTGCAAGAAGTTATCCTAATTTCGAAAAAAATGGTAATCTGTTGGGGCAAGGTCCGGAGAGTACGGTGGATGTCTTAGACATTCCAATTGAAGCTCCTCTAATTTGGTAGCCGTCTGTTGTGCAGTGTGTGGTCTAGCGTTATCATGAAGCAGCAGTGGCCTAGAGCGATTACCCAGCCTCGATTGTTTAGCAGCTAGCTTTTCCATCATGGTTTGCAGTTGCTGACAATAGACATCTGCCGTAATCGTCTGGCCAGATTTAAGAAATCTGTAGTGAACGACACCAGCACTAGTCCACCAAACGCTCACAAGTAACTTTTTTGGAGTCAATTTTCGCTTGGGGCATGGTTTGGCTGGTTTGGCAGGGTTCAGCCATTGCGATGAGTGCTTCCGATTATCGTACAGGATCCACTTTTCATCACAGGTAATGATTCGATTTAAAATCCTTTCATTATTGTGCCGGTTAAGTAATGCAACGCAGCAGTCAACGCGCGTTTGTTGATTTGCTTCACTCAATTCGTGAGGTACC